>CM068386.1:18858574-18916074 GCA_034770075.1 Aralia elata | reverse complement strand
TCAATAAGTGTATAGTGACCACCATATTTGTAGTAGCAAGTACTCAAGTATGGAGGTGTCACAGGTTGGTATCAGAGCTGTAGGTTATAACCTTTAGGTTAGAGAACCTTAAGATATAACCTGGTAATATTAAGAATTAATTTTTAAATTATACTTTTAAGGGATAAACCCTTAGTTTTGGAGCAATACTTTTAGAATCATGATGAGTTCATACTAATGAGATCTAAAATCTAGATAACTTAAAACTATAATGTTCATAATCATAGGATCAATAATATGGGTTAATGAATCCGGATAGATTAGTACATACTATGTTTGCTCTTTTGAAGAGGATGATTGATCTTATAATTATTTGTGTGGAGACATTAAAGCAAGTATATAAGTGCTTGTTAGAGAATAAGTTCACTGAACGTGACTCGCTTAAAGGAACACCTAATGGAGTTTTACTTGCATGCCAATAGGAGTTCCTATAGTGATAGTAGTACAAGTGATCCTTGGACTTGAGATCATCAAAGTACCTTGTGTATTTTAAGTTATACTTTGTCATATTCCTTAAGACTTAAGGTATATAAAAAGGGTATGTTCGGGTATAATAAAGTGTACATAGAGGTAGGTGAATAATCAACAAAGGATCTAGCACTTCTAGTAAAGGGAGAGTATGTCCTATGCGATTCGATAAGTGACAACTCAGAAATCCCTGGCTAGGGTTGAATGGAAATTAGAAAGAAGTTTCTAATTTACATTAACTAGAGTGTTGCATTTTAGAATTGAAATACATATGATCAAAAAATAAAACTTGACAAAAATTTCATGTTTTATATTTGATTAGGACATTGTATGGTAGAAAGATTAAATTGTACGGTAACTATTTACTGAATAGATTCTTTGTGATTAAACGTTGATTTCGTATTATCCGGATATTCATGATATGCTGAGAAGTGTCACTCATGATGTAGAATAAATATATTTATTTATATTTAAATTAAAGGAATTTAATTTATAATAAATAATATTAGAATGGTTCTAATTTATTTATTCTACTACCGGTATAATATTGAACCTAAAGAGTCACACATAAAAGAGAAATATTATTTTAGAAGTAATTAACTTAATAATAATAAATTAAGTGTATTTAATTTGTACCGTGGTGGAATAAATTAAATAACTTAATATTTATAATTAAGTATTTGGAGATATACTAATTATAAATTAATAAGAAGTATTCTTATTATTATTATAAATAATTTAGTTCCTAAAAGGTTTAGAAATTAAATTAAAAAACATAATTCCTAAAGAGTTTAGGAGAGAGAGTTAGTCTATATAAGGAGATGCCTTATAATAAATTGATGACTGATGTTGATATTCCAAATACTACGTAATAATTCTCAACAACCTAAAGAGTTAGGAGAGAGAGAGAATTAGGGCTAGCCACATAAGGTTTTGGAGAAAACCTAAATTTACTTCTTCAATCAATAATCTCTTGATGGATCACCTTTAGAGCGCTACACACACTGAGTAGCTGACGTTTGATCTGTGAATTTGAAAAGGCGCGTAGGATCAAAGGATTGGGACTTGAAGATCAAATTAAGGAGTTGAATCATCTTCATTAGGTATATCTTTTATCATTCCTAGATCAATAATATCGCACAAAGGTGATTCCTGGGGTTGCGAAAAATTTTAAATGTGATTTATGCCATGCTTCTGTTTTTCCATCAATTGATTGTATGTATGTTCTTATTTCTGCAAACTAACAGGTATCCGTTGCAAATAACCATATTACATCATAACCCGGTCCGTCATTTGATATTCTGCAATATCAAAATGAATTAATAGGATCCAAACGGATCCTGCCAACCTTCCTTCGAAATTATACCCCGTTAAATCATCATCTCATCTCATGTAAGGCCGTCAAACGACCTCCCACGTAAGTTGTCTATCTAACTCCCCACGGTAGAATTATTGATGGTGATGAAGATTGTTATGTTTATCGGGGTATTTGTGATTGGCGGAGTATATTCACGCCCTTGCTCTAGGTAGCCATAATTAGGAATCATTCCTAGGGGTTTGGCCTTCCAACTAATATCCACTCGTATGCCCAAAGTTGTAGCAGTGTGAGACAACCATTTATATACTTAATACCTCTCTTACTGGTTATATATAAGCTCGGATGTAAGTACCCCAACAACGCTGCACCTTAAGCATACATAACACAATCTGTTATATCAACCACAAAATATATATACCTAGGGTGAACAATATTTTTTAACCTTTTTAGGAACAATATTGCCCCACAAAATATATATACCTCATACTTACTTGCATTGTGAGTGCAATTTGTAATATTTTTATGTAACCAAACCAATGAAATAGAACCTCATTTTTTTACGTTCACATATTTGGATACTAGGGCTGACCCAAAACACTCCTTCAAATGGGCCAAGGGAGTGTCAAACAGGGGACAAATTAAGAATTTTCCCAATATGCGGGCATCCCAAATTGAAAATGCACATCTTCTAGAGTAATTGTTATCTCCCCATAGTTTAAGTGAAATGTAATTATTTCAGACTGCCATCTTTCAACTAGGACGGACATAAGACTAACATCTGTTTTGGTAATAACGGTCGGATGGGTAATATAAGATACCGACTTTTAATTAATAAAACTTAATTTTTCTTTATATGTGTTTTTGAAACAGTAAGGTGTTAAATTGATAAAAGGTTAAAGTTAAGGATGATATGTACAAATTATAAAAAACAAAAAGAATGTCGAGGAATATTTGGTAAAGTATGACGGCGCCGAAATAACCAATCATTGGTGAAACTCACAAAATAATTGTCGGATATAGAAAACAACAGAAATAATATTTTTAATAAAAAAATTATTGGTGGAACTGTTGCCTTTAATTATTAAAATACTCGGTGATAAAGGAAGAGTAGCACACGATATTCCACAATAGCACACGGTATTTCATAATAACAATTGCACAGTATTTCATATTATTTAACCAATAATTGTCATAGAAGCAAATGCACAATATTTCATATTATTGAACCAATATTTGTCATAGTAGCAAATTCACAATATTTAACATTATTGAACCAATAATTGTCACTTTAGCAAATGCACAATATTTCATATTATTGAACCAATAATTATCACAGTAGCAAATGCACAGTATTTCACATTGTTGAACTAATAATTGTCACCGTGCTAAGGTAAGGGATATCATTTTCTTTCATATAATTAAATTTAAATTTACTATGGTAAGAAAGTATTGTTCGTTTCTACAACCCTTAACATTAAACGGTGAAAATTCCTGAAATAATTAGAATTTTTTTAATAGTTGGTGTTTCATCTAATATCTTTTGACCTGAACCTTCCTATTAAAATTTAACCGTTATATTTGAACTATGAACCTTAAATATTATTCTTGAACTCGAATCAATATTGTTGATATCGTATTGACAATTTGGATATTATTAGACTCTACCACGTTCGCCTTTCCAAGATGGTATTGGATAGTATGGTCGTAATCTTTCAACAGCTCGAGCTAACGTCATTGTCACATGTTGAGTTCCTTCTAAGAAGAAATATTTGAGGTTTTTATGATCTGTATGATTTTCACTTTCTCCCCATACAAGTAGTGTCTTCGGATCTTCAACGCGAAAACGACCGCTGCCAACTCCAAATCATGAGTAGGATAATTCCGTTCCTATTCCTTGAATTGTCGAGAGACATAAGCTATAACTTTTCTATGTTATAAGAGAACGCAACCTAGACCTTCGCCTGAAGCATCGCTGTAGATGACAAATCCTCCTGATCCTGATGGTATTGCCAAAATAGGTATTGAAATGAGTCTTGTCTTAAGTTCTTGAAAACACTTCTCGCATTCTTCTCTCCATTTGAATTTTGTACTTTTTCGAGTTAACTGAGTTAATGGAATGGCAATTCAAGAGAATCCTTCTATGAACCTCCGATAATAACCAGCTAAGCCCAAAAAGCTTTGTACTGCGATACGGTCATGGTGTTCTGCTCCAGTTTGATTGAATCCACCTCCTTCATATGGCGAATACTTTCTGGGAAATACTTTTCGTTAAACAATTCTCGGAACTCCACCCAAGATATCTCGAGTGCCGAGTGATGGGTATGTTTTACGGATTCCCACCAATGATCTGTTTCTCCTCGCAACATAAAGGTAGCGAAATAAACCTTTTGTTCGTCAGTGCAGCGCAGTACATCAAATATCTTTGTCATTTGTTTGAGCCACGCCTCTGCCTTGAGTGGGTCCAGTTTTTCGAGAAATTCAGGTGGTCCTAACTCCTTGAACTGCTTAGCAGTGACCCTTCATTAATTACCCGTGTTTCCACCAGTATTATAAGTAATAGTTTCTCTCGCCTAGTTCTGCAAGAATTGCATGAAGTTTCTAAAAAAATCATCATTCATCATGTTGTTAGCAATATTATTTGTCGTTTCTTCATTCTCATTCATATTTGCCTCATAGTTCACTTCTTGATTTTCAGATGTCATTCTGAAATGCGGCCACAAAACAAAGATTAGTTTAACGAAACTGACATGTCACATATTGTCCCTACAACCAAACCAACTAATAAATAATAAAATAGCTTAGGTGGGATATACTACCGAAGGATTTTACTCGTCTCTCCCTTTCTAGTTCGAATCCCAGATCTCCACTAAAGATCATATCCCTAAGCTCTGATACTAACTGTGACGCCCCAAAATAGGTCCACACAACCCATTTTGAGTCGCCAAAATACATAATACAAAATCGGAATACAAATACAAATTTTCCTATTTACAACTATTAAACTGTCGTGTAAAATACGACAACACACATACTGTGAGTTTCAATACAAATATTGTACCGAAACTAGTACAACGATAATCACACCCAACTTAAGTTCTCAATACAATTATTTCCACACAAATTTATAATGTATTGAGATACTTCTACAGTCTCAGACCATCACTACATCCCCCGGCTAGTCCCAGTTACACTCTCATTTTCTGAGAAGAACAATGCATCAAAAATGAAAAGGGTGAGCACAAATAGCCCAGTAAAGAATATCATGACTAAGATAATGAAAAATAAATTATCTTTAGCCTTCAACAGTGATAAATTAGAGATTTAAAGATAGAATAAATTTTTAACAACAATTGCAGCGGAACAAGCAGTCCATTAGAAGAGTCAAGTAGATCATAATATCTACTATCTTCTACAATTTAAAATTTCATCATCAATATTTTATTCCTATAACAGCAATCAACAGGTCCTGTTCAACAGTTTATCTTTGCAGAACAGGCCAAAGATATTCATTTGTAACACCACCGGTCATGATCATGTCAAACACCAATCCATCTTTGCATTGTGGGCCAAAGAGGACTTTCACCACAAACCTTTCTCTGTAACACCAAAGGTCATGAATATACCAATATACAGTTCCTTTTTATAATCATGTCAATCACCAGTTCATCCTTGTACTACGACCAAAGAGAACTTTTCACCCCAATTTAAGTCTGAGGATTATGACAATGATATAAATGATGAATAGAAACAATAAGATCAAGAATAAATATTAAAGATTTATGAGTTAATATATCCAGAGTCCAAGATTGTCCAAATTGCCAACACGATGACCAAAATGTGTAGTCAAATTCAAGAATAATATTCAAGACTCATAATTCAAAGATAACGATTAAAATTTTAATAGAAAGATTCAGGTAAAAATATTATATGAAACATAAACTATTAAGGATATTCTACTAATTTCAAGAATTTTCACCATTTAATAATAAAGTTATAAAAACGAATAATAATTTCTTACCATAAATAGAGAAATATGAAAAAAAATGATATCCTTTATTGATTATGAAATAATTGATATCCCTTATGAGTACAAAAGAAATGATACCATTTACGAGTTATGAAGAAAATGACATCTCTTACCTTAGTAGGAGACTAGATCTGACTGTTATGAAGGAGATAAACTTGAGAAAATATTGCACTATTTGTAACACTCAAAGTATCCTTATACTCAAAAGAAATACGCACAATATTATAAAAGAAGAATATCTGGTGTGAGTTTTATTGCTCAACTAAGCAACCTATTTATAGGAGAATGGCAGCGCACCTCAATTAAAAAAAATTACGGACGAAGTTTGGTTTGAAAAATCGTTCGTCTGATTTTTAAAAAATAATATAATATTCTAATAAAACAGATAACTTTATATATAATATAAAAATTTCTGTTTTATATAGAAAGTTTTCTTTTTTATTACTACTATAATAATAATAAAACAAAAACTGAACGAAAGTTTCTGCCAACGGTTTGACAAATTGGCAAGTGATGGGTCCATAGAATAATAAGTCAAACTTACGACAAACGCTTCATGTCAAATCTCAAAAATTGAACAAATAGCTACCACACATCACTTATCTTTAATCAACACATTTTTAATCTTTCAATAATTATTCACCATTAATATTATAGACTCACAATATTGACAACCAGATCATTCATAGGAAAAAAGGGGGCTTTTCGTAGAAACGGCGCGCAATTAAATAACCTCTTTTCTTAACAAAACTTCTAGATATGGTCAACAATGCTAACAAGTCTAATAATATCATATCAAATAATATGAGTTACTGTGATTATTACTGATTTAAAATACTATGAAATTGTTACTATACCAATTATTGAATCAATAATATGAAATACTGTGCAATACTGCATGTTACTATAGAATAACGCGTGCTACTATTCTTTTATTACCGGGTATTTCAATAGTTGCAGGTGATAATACCGTTGATAAAAAAATAATATTGTCGTTTTCCGTAACCGACAATTAGTCATTATAGGGTCCACCAATGATTTGTCATTTCGGCACCGTCGTATTTTACCGAATATAATATTTTTCGACAAAAAAATATTTCCTGACATACTGTTTATTTGATAATTTGCATATATTACCCTTAACTATAACATTTTATCAATTAAACAATTTACTGTTTAGAATAATAATCATAAAGAAAAATAAAGTTTATTTTATAGAAGTCGGGGTTTTACAACCTCCCCTCCTTATGAAATTTCGTCCTCGAAATTAACGTATGTACATGACATTTTGAAGAGGTGAGGATACCTTGCTTTCATTTCAGATTCTAACTCCTAGGTCATTTCCTCTATATCATGGTTCCTCCATAAAACTTTAACTTGAGGTATAACCTTTGAGCGTAGAATTTGTTCCTTCTTATCCAAGATCTTGACATGTACTTCCTTATACATTAATTCCTCTGTTATCTCGTCTGGTTCTAATTTAATGATGTGATTTGGGTCTTTCACATATTTACGTAACATAGATATATGAAAAACGCTATGAACACGAGACATGTTTGGCGGTAGGGCGAGTCTGTAAGCCACAGTTCCTACTCGGTCAAGGATTTCAAATAGACCAATAAATCGAGGGTTGAGCTTTTCTCTCTTTCCAAATCTCGTAACTCCTTTCCATGGAGCAACACGTAAAAATACATGATCTCCAACATTGAATTTCTCGCCCCTTCGATGAAGATCAGCATAACTCTTTTGTCGATCTTATGCTGTTTGTATACGTTATCGGATCATTTGAATCTTTTCTGCAATCATACGTACCAACTCTGGTCCCAACAATTTTTCCTCGCCTACTTATCCCAACATGCTGGAGAACGACACCTTCGTCCATACAACGCCTTGAAGGCAGCCATGCCTATACTTGCTTGATAATTGTTGGTGTAGTAGAATTCCACCAATGGTGAGTATTTGTCCTAACATACTTTGAAGTCTAGTACACAGAGTCTCAATAGATCTTCAAGAGTTTGAATGGTCCTTTCCGATTGCCCGTCTGTTTGGGGATGATATGCAGAACTAAATCGTAATTCAGTGCCCATAGCTTTCTACAATCAGACCCAAAATCGTAAAGTAAATCTTGGGTCTCGATCAGAAACTATGGATATTGGCATACCATGCAATCTTACAATCTCGCTTATATACATCTTAGCAAGAGGCTCAAGTGAATAGTTTTCTCGTATGGGCATGAAATGAGTAGATTTGGTAAATCTATCGATAATGACCCAAATTGCGTCTATGCCTTGAGAAACTTTGGGAAGACCCATTACAAAATCCATATTGATGTGTTCCCGCTTCCATTCTAGAATCTCAAGTGGTTGCAATGGACCCCTTGGTACTTGATGCTCTACCTTGATATGTTGACAAGTTAAACACCTTGAGATAAACTCTGCAATCTCTCTCTTCATATTGTTCCACCAAAATGTATGTCGAAGATCACGATACATTTTAGTACTTCCAGGGTAGATTGAACGATGTGTTGTGTGCCTCCATCATGATTTTATATGATTTTATATTCCAAATCACGGTCGTTAGAAACACAAAGTCTAGAGTCGACTCAAAGTATCCCTTCTTCGTTAATTTTTGCTTCTGAAATAGCACATTCTTATACTTTTTTCTTCATATTCATCAGCTCTGGGTCTGTAGCTTGAGCAACTTTAACTTTGTTGATTAAAGTCGGTTCTATTCGTACATGTGCAATCTTAGTGTGAGTCCTTGAAGTCTTTAACTCTATCTTCATCCTTTGTAAGTCATACAAAATGGGCTATTGCGTTGTCAGTACTACACTTTACTTGCATATGATCTTCTACTCAATGCGTTAGCTACCACGTTCGCCTTTCCAGGATGGTATGGTCGTAATCCTTCAAAAGTTCGAGCCAACGTCGTTATCGCATGTGGAGTTCCTTCTGAGTGAAGAAATATTTGAGGCTTTTATGATCTGTATAGATTTTCACTTTCTCCCCATACAAGTAGTGTCTTTAGATCTTCAACGCGAAAAAGACTGTTGCCAACTCTAGATCATGAGTAGGATAATTCCTTTCATATTCCTTGAGTTGTCAAGAGGCATAAGCTATAACTTTTTCATGTTGCATGAGAACGCAACCTAGACCTTTGCCTGAAGCATCGTTGTAGATGACAAATCCTCCTGATCCTGATCGTATTGCTAAAACAGGTGCTGAAATGAGTCTTCTCTTGAGTTCTTGAAAACTCTTCTCGCATTCTTCTCTTCATTCGAATTTTATACTTTTTCGAGTCAGTTGAGTTAATGGAATGGCAATTCAAGAGAATCCTTCTACGAACCTCTAATAATAACCAGTTATGCTCAAAAACCTTCGTACTACGATACGGTCATGTTGTTATGCTCCTGTTTGATGAATCTCACCTCCTTCATATGGGGAATACACTCCGAAAAATACTTTTCGTTAAGCAATTCTTAGAACTCCACCCAAGACATCTCGAGTGCTGAGTGATAGGTACATTTAACGGATTCTCACTAATGATCCGCTTCACCTCACACCTTAAAGGTAGTGAAAGGAACCTTTTCTTCGTCAGCGCAACGTAGTACATCAAATATCTTTATCATTTATTTGAGCCACGCCTCTGCCTTGAGTGGGTCCGGCTTTTCGAGAAATTCAGGTGGTCCTAACTCGTTGAACAGCTTGGCAGTGACCCTTCGTAAATTACCCGTGTTTCCGTCGGTAATATAAGCAGTAGTTTTTATTGCTTGGTTCTGCAAGAAATGCATGAAGTTTCTAAAAAAATAATTATTCATCATGTTGTTAGCAGCACGATTTTCTGAGTTTGCAGCAATATTATTTGTCGCTTCTTCATTCTCATTCATATTTGCCTCATAGTTCACTTCTTGATTTTTAGATGTCATTCTGAAATGCGGCCACAAAACAAAGATTAGTTTAAAGAAACTAACATGTCACATCTTGCCCCTACAACCAAACCAACTAATAAATAACAAAATAGCTTAGGTAGGACACACTAGCGAAGGATTTTACTCGTCTCTCCCTTTCTAGTTCGAATTCCAGATCTCCACTAGAGATCATATCCCTAAGCTCTGATACTAACTGTGACGCCCCCAAAATAGGTCCACACAACCCATTTTGAGTCGCCAAAATACATAATACAAAATCGGAATACAAATACAAATTTTCCTATTTACAACTATTAAACTGTCGTGTAAAATACGACAACACACATACTGTGAGTTTCAATACAAATATTATACCGAAACTAGTACAACGATAATCACACCCAATTTAAGTTCTCAATACAATTATTACCACACTATTTTATAATGTATTGAGATACTTCTACAGTCTCGGACCATCACTCCATTCCTCGACTAATCCTAGCTACACTCTCATTGCTTGAGAAGAACAGTGGATCAAAAGTGAAAAGGGTGAGCACAAATAGCCCAGTAAAGAATATCATGACTAAGATAATGAAAAATAAATTATCTTTAGCCTTCAACAGTGATAAATCAGAGATTTAAAGATAGAATAAGTTTTTAACAACAATTGCAGCGGAACAAGCAATCCATTATAAGAGTCAAGTAGATCATAATATCTACTATCTTCTACAATTTAAAATTTCATCATCAATATTTTATTTCTGTAACACCAATCAACAGTTCCTGTTCAACAGTTTATCTTCGCAGAACAGGCCAAAAATATTCATTTGTAACACCACCAGTCATGATCATCTCAAACACTAGTCCATCTTTGCACTGTGGGCCAAAGAGAATTTTCACCACAAACCTTTGTCTATAAACACCAAAAGTCATGAATATACCAATATACAGTTCCTTTTTATAATCATGTCAATCACCAGTTAATCCTTGCACTACGGCCAAAGAGAACTTTCACCCCAATTTAAGTTTGAGGATTATGACAATGATATAAAGGATGAATAGAAACAATAAGATCAAGAATAAATATTAGAGATTTACGAGTTAATATATTCAGAGTCCAAGATTGTCCAAATTGCCAACACGATGACCAAAATGTGGAGTCAAATTCAAGAATAATATTCAAGATTCATAATTCAAACATAACGATTAAAATTTTAATAGAAATATTTAGGTAAAAATATTAGATGAAACATAAACTATTAAGGATATTCTATTAATTTCAAGAATTTTTACCTTTTAATAATAAGGTTATGGAAACGAATAATAATTTCTTACCATAAATGGAGAAATATGAAAGAAAATGATATCCTTTATTGATTATGAAATAATTGATATCCCTTATGAGTACAAAAGAAATGATAATACTTACGAGTTATGAAGAAAATGACATCCCTTACCTTAGTAGGAGACTAGATCTGACTGTTATGAAGGAGATAAACTTGAGAAAAACTTGACATCCCTTACCTTATGGGTACATTTAACGGATTCTCACTAATGATCTGCTTCACCCCACACCTTAAAGGTAGTGAAAGGAACCTTTTGTTCGTCAGCGCAACGTAGTAAATCAAATATCTTTGTCATTTGTTTGAGCCACACCTCTACCTTGAGTGGGTCCGGCTTTCCGAGAAATTCAGGTGGTCCTAACTCCTTGAACTGCTTGGTAGTGACCCTTCGTAAATTACCCGTGTTTCCGTCGGTAATATAAGCAGTAGTTTCTCTTGCTTGATTTTGCAAGAATTGCATGAAGTTTCTAAAAAAATCATTATTCATCATGTTGTTAGCAGCACGATTTTTTGAGTTTGCAGCAATATTATTTGTCGTTTCTTCATTCTCAATCATATTTGCCTCATAGTTCACTTCTTAATTTTCAGATGTCATTCTGAAATGCGGCCACAAAACAAAGATTAGTTTAAAGAATCTGACATGTCACATCTTGTCTCTACAACCAAACTAACTAATAAATAAGAAAATAGCTTAGGTAGGACACACTAGCGAAGGGTATTACTCGTCTCTCCCCTTCTAGTTCGAATCCAAGATCACCACTAGAGATAATATCCCTAAGCTCTAATACTAACCGTGACGCCCCCAAAATAGGTCAACACAACCCATTTTGAGTCGCCAAAATACATAATACAAAATCCGAATGCAAATACAAATTTTCCTATTTACAACTATTAAACTGTCGTGTAAAATACAACAACACATATACTGTGATTTTCAATGCAAATATTGTGTCGAAACTAGTACAACGATAATCACACCCAACCTAAGTTCTCAATACAATTATTGCCACACTATTTTATAATGTATTGAGATACTTCTACAGTCTCGGATCATCACTCCATTCCCCGACTAGTCCTAGCTACACTCTCATTTTTTAAGAAGAACAATGGATCAAAAGTGAAAAGAGTGAGCACAAATAGCGCAGTAAAGAATATCATGACTAAGATAATGAACAATAAATTATCTTTAGCCTTTAACAGTGATAAATCAGAGATTTAAAGATAGAATAAGTTTTTAACAACAATTGCAGCGGAACAAGCAATCCATTAAAAGAGTCAAGTAGATCATAATATCCACTATCTTCTACAATTTCAAATTTTATCATCAATATTTTATTCCTATAACACCAATCATCAGTTCATGTTCAACAGTTTATGTTCGCAGAACAGGCCAAAGATATTCATTTGTAACATCACCGGTCATGATCATGTCAAACACCAGTCCATCTTTGCACTGTGGGCAAAAGAGAACTTTCACCACAAACTTTTGTCTGTAACATCAAAGTTCATGAATATACCAATATACAGTTTCTTTTTATAATCATGTCAATTACCAGTTCATCCTTGCACTACGCCCAAAGAGAACTTTTCACCCCAATTTAAGTTTGAGGATTATGACAATGATATAAAGGATGAATAGAAACAATAAGATCAAGAATAAATATTAGAGATTTACGAGTTAATATATTCAGAGTCCAAGATTGTCCAAATTGCCAACACGATGACCAAAATATGGAGTCAAATTCAAGAATAATATTCAAGATTCATAATTCAAACATAACGATTAAAATTTTAATAGAAAGATTTAGGTAAAAATATTAGATGAAACATAACCTATTAAGGATATTCTACTAATTTCAAGAATTTTCACCATTTAATAATAAGGTTATGGAAACGAATAATAATTTCTTACCATAAATGGAGAAATATGAAAATGATATCCTTTATTGATTATGAAATAATTGATATCCCTTATGAGTACAAAAGAAATGATAACACTTACGAGTTATGAAGAAAATGACATCCCTTACCTTAGTAGGAGACTAGATCTGACTGTTATAAAGGAGATAAACTTGAGAAAAACTTGACATCCCTTACCTTATGGGTACATTTAACGGATTCCCACTAATGATCTGCTTCACCCCACACCTTAAAGGTAAGGAAAGGAACCTTTTGTTCGTCAGCGCAACGTAGTACATCAAATATCTTTGTCATTTGTTTGAGCCACGCCTCTACCTTGAGCGGGTCCGGCTTTCCGAGAAATTCAGGTGGTCCTAACTCCTTGAACTGCTTGGCAGTGACCCTTCGTAAATTACCCGTGTTTCCGTCGGTAATATAAGTAGTAGTTTCTCTTGCTTGGTTCTGCAAGAATTGCATGAAGTTTCTAAAAAAATCATTATTCATCATGTTGTTAGCAACATGATTTCTGAGTTTGCAGCAATATTATTTGTCGTTTCTTCATTCTAAATCATATTTGCCTCATAGTTCACTTCTTGATTTTCAGATGTCATTCTGAAATGCGGCCACAAAACAAAGATTAGTTTAAAGAATCTGACATGTCACATCTTGTCTCTATAACCAAACTAACTAATAAATAAGAAAATAGGTTAGGTAGGACACACTAGCGAAGGATTTTACTCGTCTCTCCCTTTCTAGTTCGAATTCCAGATCTCCACTAGAGATCATATCCCTAAGCTCTGATACTAACTGTGACGCCCCCAAAATAGGTCCACACAACCCATTTTGAGTCGCCAAAATACATAATACAAAATCGGAATACAAATACAAATTTTCCTATTTACAACTATTAAACTGCCGTGTAAAATACGACAACACACATATTGTGAGTTTCAATACAAATATTGTACCGAAACTAGTACAACGATAATCACACCCAATTTAAGTTCTCAATACAATTATTACCACACTATTTTATAATGTATTGAGATACTTCTACAGTCTCGGACCATCACTCCATTCCCCGACTAGTCCTAGCTACACTCTCATTTTCTAAGAAGAACAATGGATTAAAAGTGAAAAGGGTGAGCACAAATAGCGCAGTAAAGAATATCATAACTAAGATAATGAAGAATAAATTATCTTTAGCCTTCAACAGTGATAAATCAGAGATTTAAAGATAGAATAAGTTTTTAACAACAATTGCAGCGGAACAAATAATCCATTAGAAGAGTCAAGTAGATCATAATATCTACTATCTTCTACAATTTAAAATTTCATCATCAAAATTTTATTCCTATAACACCAATCAACAGTTCCTATTCAACAGTTTATGTTCGCAGAACAGGCCAAAGATATTCATTTGTAACATCACCGGTCATGATCATATCAAACACTAGTCCATCTTTGCATTGTGGGCCAAAGAGAACTTTCACCACAAATCTTTGTCTATAACACCAAAGATCATGAATATACCAATATACAATTCCTTTTATAATCATGTCAATCATCAGTTCATCCTTGCACTACGGCCAAAGAGAACTTTTCACCCCAATTTAAGTCTGAGTATTATGACAACGATATAAAGGATGAATATAAACAATAAGATCAAGAATAAATATTAAAGATTTAGGAGTTAATATATCCAGAGTCCAAGATTGTCCTAATTGCCAACACGATGATCAAAATGTGGAGTCAAATTCAAGAATAATATTCTAGATTCATAATTCAAAGATAACAATTAAAATTTTAATAAAATGATTCAGGTAAAAATATTAGATGAAACATAACCTATTAAGGATATTCTACTAATTTCAAGAATTTTCACCATTTAATAATAAGGTTATGGAAACGAATAATAATTTCTTACCATAAATGGAGAAATATGAAAATGATATCCTTTATTGATTATGAAATAATTGATATCCCTTATGAGTACAAAAGAAATGATAACACTTACGAGTTATGAAGAAAATGGCATCCCTTACCTTAGTAGGAGACTAGATCTGACTATTATGAAGGAGATAAACTTGAGAAAAACTTGACATCCCTTACCTTATGGGTACATTTAACGGATTCCCACTAATGATCTGCTTCACCCCACACCTTAAAGGTAGTGAAAGGAACCTTTGTTCGTCAGCGCAACGTAGTACATCAAATATCTTTGTCATTTGTTTGAGTCACGCCTCTACCTTGAGTGGGTCCGGCTTTCCGAGAAATTCAGGTGGTCCTAACTCCTTGAACTGCTTGGTAGCGACCCTTCGTAAATTACCCGTGTTTCCGTCGGTAATATAAGCAGTAGTTTCTCTTGCTTAGTTCTGCAAGAATTGCATGAAGTTTCTAAAAAAATCATTATTCATCATGTTGTTAGCAGCACGATTTTCTGAGTTTGCAGCAATATTATTTGTCGTTTCTTCATTCTCAGTCATATTTGCCTCATAGTTCACTTCTTGATTTCCAGATGTCATTCTGAAATGCGGCCACAAAACAAAGATTATTTTAAAGAATCTGACATGTCACATCTTGTCTCTACAACCAAACTAACTAATAAATAAGAAAATAGCTTAGGTAGGACGCACTAGCGAAGGATTTTACTCGTCTCTCCCTTTCTAGTTCGAATCCCAGATCTCCACTAGAGATCATATCCCTAAGCTCTGATTCTAACTGTGACACCCCCAAAATAGGTCCACACAACCCATTTTGAGTCGCCAAAATACATAATACAAAATCCGAATGCAAATACAAATTTTTCTATTTAGAACTATTAAACTGTCGTGTAAAATACGACAACACACATACTGTAAGTTTCAATACAAATATTGTACCAAAACTAGTACAATGATAATCACACCCAACTTAAGTTCTCAATACAATTATTGCCACACTATTTTATAATGTATTGAGATACTTCTACAGTCTCGGACCATCACTCCATTGTTTAGTTTGTATATAGCGCGAACATGCAATTAAATTACTAAATAGTGCGGAAGCGCGATAAAATCGGATTTTAAAATTTTATACAAATCATCACCAAGATCAATCCTTGTGCTCAATTAACGATATAAACGAAAGATAAAGAGAATAAGAATTATACCCTCGTAGAACAAAGCTTCCTCGGGTACAAGTTCAACTCCTAGTCCTTCGTGTTCTCCTCGAATGCTACGGTGTGATTCCTTCCTTTGATCAACGTTAGCCACCCAAGTGTTTGGCCTCTAGAGGTGATCCACCAAGGAAGAACAAGTATTCAAGAAGTTGGGTATTTGGCAAAACCCTAGTTTCTATCTCTATAGAAATTGCTCTCCACAATCTAATGCAAGAGTGTGTAACCCTAATCTATGATAAGACTCCTCTTATTTATAGATGTAGGAATAACCCTTCCCTAAACTATTTAGGATTAGGGTTTGTATTATAATTAAACTCCTTTAATTAATAATGCTCCTAATCCAATTAGGAATTCATGGGAGAGTACTTCTATTAATTAATTCACAATCCCTATTAGGAATTAAATAATAGTAATAGTAATAATAATAATAAGACTCCTCTTATTAATTTATATTTAATATTTCTAAAATATTAAATAATAAATATTAAACTATTTAATTTATTCTATCTCCATAGATTAAATTAAATACACTTAACTTATTATTACAATTATGCCATTTACTTCTTAAATAAATATTTTCCTTTTGCGGTGTGACCCTTTAGGTTCTCCATATTAAACCGGTTGTGAATAAATCAATTAGAACAATTCTAATCTTATTTAAATAAATAAATTAAACTATTTAATTCATTTAAATAAATAATATTTATTCTACAATAAGGGTAAGCCCCCTTAGCGATCAACGACTTTGCAGATAATATAGATTTCAACATTAATCACAAAAGAACCTTTGAGTAAATAGTTACCGTACAATTCAATCCTTCTACCATACAATGTCCCAATTAAATATAAGACATGGATTTACTGTCAAGTCTTATTTTATTTAATTATATGTATTTCGATTCCCAAATGCATAACTCTAATTAATGCAAATTAGAAACTCCTTTCTAATTTCATTCTGCCTTAGCCAAGGACTACTGAGTTATCATTTATCGAATCACATAGGACATTCACATCTTTTACTAGACGAGGTAGATTCTTTGTTGATCATTCACCTATCTCCGTGTATAACTAATTATACCCAATCATACCCTTTGATATACCCACAAGGTCTTAAGGGACATGTCAAAGTATAACTCATCATACACAAGATACTATGATTATCTCAAGTCCAAGGATCACTTGTACAACTATCACTATAGGAATTCCTATTGACAGGCGAGTAAAACTCCATTAGGTATTCCTTAGCGAGCCACGTTCAGTGAACTTATTCTCCAATAAGCACCTACATACTTGCTTTAGTGTCTCCACACAAATGATTATGAGATCAATCATCCTCATCCTAAGAGCAAGCAACGTATGTACTAATCTATCCGGATTCACTAATCCCCAATTTAGTAATCCAACGATTAGGAACAATTTTAGTTTGTGAGCTATCTAGAATTTAGATCTCATTAGCATGATCACCATCATGATTCTAAAAGCATTGCTCAAAACTATGGGTTTATCACATTTAATATAACAGCACTATGTAGATAATATAAAATGCCTTTTAAGAAAATCAATTCTTTTATTAATAAATGAATAAGATTACAAAGTATATGCTACATCATATCAAATATGATTGGCTTGTGTGCATACTACTTTCATCCATTTCCTGATTAGTCCTAGCTACACTCTCATTTTCTAAGAAGAACAATGGATCAAAAGTGAAAAGGGTGAGCACAAATAGCCCAATAAAGAATATCATGACTAAGATAATGAAGAATAAATTATCTTTAGCCTTCAACAGTGATAAATCAAAGATTTAAAGATAGAATAAGTTTTTAACAACAATTCTAGCGGAACAAGCAATCCATTAGAAGAGTCAAGTATATCATAATATTTACTATCTTCTACAATTTAAAATTTCATCATCAATATTTTATTCCTATAACACCAATCAACAGTTCCTGTTCAACAGTTTATGTTCGCAGAACAGGCCAAAGATATTCTTTTGTAACATCACCGGTCATGATCATGTCAAACACCAGTCCATCTTTGCACTGTGGGCCATAGAGAACTTTCACCACAAACCTTTGTCTATAACACCAAAGGTCATGAATATACCAATATACAGTTCTTTTTTATAATCATGTCAATCACCAGTTCATCCTTGCACTACGCCCAAAGAGAACTTTTCACCCCAATTTAAGTCTGAGGATTATGACAATGATATAAAGGATGAATAGAAACAATAAGATCAAGAATAAATATTAAAGATTTACGAGTTAATATATCCAGAGTCCAAGATTGTCCTAATTGCCAACACGATGACCAAAATGTGGAGTCAAATTCAAGAATAATATTCAAGATTCATAATTCAAACATAACGATTAAAATTTTAATAGAAAGATTCAGGTAAAAATATTAGATAAAACATAAACTATTAAGGATATTCTACTAATTTCAAGAATTTTCACCATTTAATAATAAGGTTATGGAAAAGAATAATAATTTTTTACCATAAATGGAGAAATATGAAAGAAAATGATATCCTTTATTGATTATGAAATAATTGATATCCCTTATGAGTACAAAAGAAATAATACCACTTACGAGTTATAAAGAAAATGACATCCCTTACCTTAGTAGGAGACTAGATCTGACAGTTATGAAGGAGATAAACTTGAGAAAAACTTGACATCCCTTACCTTATGGGTACATTTAACGAATTCCCATTAATGATCCACTTCACCTCACACCTTAAAGGTAGTGAAAGGAACCTTTTGTTCGTCAGCACAACGTAGTACATCAAATATCTTTGTAATTTGTTTGAGCCACGCCTTTGCCTTGAGTGGGTCCGGCTTTCCGAGAAATTCAGGTGGTCCTAACTCGTTGAACGGCTTGGCAGTGACCCTTCGTAAATTACCCGTGTTTCCGTCGGTAATATAAGCAGTAGTTTTTCTTGCTTGGTTCTGCAAGAAATGCATGAAGTTTCTAAAAAAATCATTATTCATCATGTTGTTAGCAGCACGATTTTCTGAGTTTGCAGCAATATTATTTGTCGTTTCTTCATTCTCAGTCATATTTGCCTCATAGTTCACTTCTTGATTTTCAGATGTCATTCTGAAACGCAGCCACAAAACAAAGATTAGTTTAAAGAAACTGATATGTCACAACTTGTCCCTACAACCAAACCAACTAATAAATAACAAAATATCTTAGGTAGGACACACTAGAGAAGGAAATTTACTCGTCTCTCCCCTTGTAGTTTGAATCCCAGATCTCCACTAGAGATCATATCCCTAATCTCTGATACTAACTGTGACGCCCCCAAAATATGTCCACACAACCTATTTTGATTCGTCAAAATACATAATACAAAATCCGAATGCAAATATAAATTTTCCTATTTACAACTATTAAACTGTCGTGTAAAATACAACAACACACATATTATGATTTTCAATACAAATATTGTGCCGAAACTAGTACAACGATAATCACACCCAACTTAAGTTCTCAATACAATTATTGCCACACTATGTTATAATATATTGAGATACTTCTAAAGTCTCGGACCATCACTCCATTCCCTCACTAGTCCTAGCTACACTCTCATTTTCTAAGAAGAACAATGGATCAAAAGTGAAAAGGGTGAGCACAAATAGCGCAGTAAAGAATATCATGACTAAGATAATGAAGAATAAATTATCTTTAGCCTTCAACAGTGATAAATCAAAGATTTAAAGATAGAATAAGTTTTTAACAACAATTCTAGCGGAACAAACAATCCATTAGAAGAGTCAAGTATATCATAATATTTACTATCTTCTACAATTTAAAATTTCATCATCAATATTTTATTCCTATAACACCAATCATCAGTTCATGTTCAACAGTTTATGTTCGCAGAACAGGCCAAATATATTCATTTGTAACATCACCGGTCATGATCATGTCAAACACCAGTCCATCTTTGCACTGTGGGCCATAGAGAACTTTCACCACAAACCTTTGTCTGTAACACCAAAGGTCATGAATATACCAATATACAGTTCTTTTTTATAATCATGTCAATCACCAGTTCATCCTTGCACTACGCCCAAAGAGAACTTTTCACCCCAATTTAAGTCTGAGGATTATGACAATGATATAAATGATGAATAGAAACAATAAGATCAAGAATAAATATTAAAGATTTACGAGTTAATATATCCAGAGTCCAAGATTGTCCTAATTGCCAACACGATGACCAAAATGTGGAGTCAAATTCAAGAATAATATTCAAGATTCATAATTCAAACATAACGATTAAAATTTTAATAGAAAGATTCAGGTAAAAATATTAGATAAAACATAAACTATTAAGGATATTCTACTAATTTCAAGAATTTTCACCATTTAATAATAAGGTTATGGAAAAGAATAATACTTTTTTACCATAAATGGAGAAATATGAAAGAAAATGATATCCTTTATTGATTATGAAATAATTGATATCACTTATGAGTACAAAAGAAATGATACCACTTACGAGTTATGAAGAAAATGACATCCCTTACCTTAGTAGGAGACTAGATCTGACTGTTATGAAGGAGATAAACTTGAGAAAAACTTGACATCCCTTACCTTATGGGTACATTTAACGGATTCCCACTAATGATCCGCTTCACCTCACACCTTAAAGGTAGTGAAAGGAACCTTTTGTTCGTCAGCGCAACGTAGTACATCAACTATCTTTGTCATTTGTTTGAGCCACGCCTCTACCTTGAGTGGGTCCGGCTTTTCGAGAAATTCAGGTGGTCCTAACTCGTTGAACAGCTTGGCAGTGACCCTTCGTAAATTACCCGTGTTTCCGTCGGTAATATAAGCAGTAGTTTTTATTGCTTGGTTCTGCAAGAAATGCATGAAGTTTCTAAAAAAATAATTATTCATCATGTTGTTAGCCGCACGATTTTCTGAGTTTGCAGCAATATTATTTGTCGTTTCTTCATTCTCAGTCATATTTGCCTCATAGTTTACTTCTTGATTTTCAGATGTCATTTAGAAACGCAGCCACAAAACAAAGATTAGTTTAAAGAAACTGATATGTCACAACTTGTCCCTACAACCAAACCAACTAATAAATAACAAAATATCTTAGGTAGGACACACTAGATAAGGAAATTTACTCGTCTCTCCCCTTGTAGTTCGAATCCCAGATCTCCACTAGAGATCATATCCCTAATCTCTGATACTAACTGTGACGCCCCCAAAATATGTCCACACAACCCATTTTGAGTCGTCAAAATACATAATACAAAATCCGAATGCAAATATAAATTTTTCTATTTACAACTATTAAACTGTCGTGTAAAATACAACAACACACATACTATGATTTTCAATACAAATATTGTGTCGAAACTAGTACAACGATAATCACACCCAACTTAAGTTCTCAATACAATTATTGCCACACTATGTTATAATGTATTGAGATACTTCTAAAGTCTCGGACCATCACTCCATTCCCTCACTAGTCCTAGCTACACTCTCATTTTCTAAGAAGAACAATGGATCAAAAGTGAAAAGGGTGAGCACAAATAGCGCAGTAAAGAATATCATGACTAAGATAATGAAGAATAAATTATCTTTAGCCTTCAACAGTGATAAATCAAAGATTTAAAGATAGAATAAGTTTTTAACAACAATTCTAGCAGAACAAGCAATCCATTAGAAGAGTCAAGTATATCATAATATTTACTATCTTCTACAATTTAAAATTTCATCATCAATATTTTATTCCTATAACACCAATCAACAGTTCCTGTTCAACAGTTTATGTTCAGCGAACAGGCCAAAGATATTCATTTGTAACATCACCGGTCATGATCATGTCAAACACCAGTCCATCTTTGCACTGTGGGCCATAGAGAACTTTCACCACAAACCTTTGTCTGTAACACCAAAGGTCATGAATATACCAATATACAGTTCTTTTTTATAATCATGTCAATCACCAGTTCATCCTTGCACTACGCCCAAAGAGAACTTTTCACCCCAATTTAAGTCTGAGGATTATGACAATGATATAAAGGATGAATAGAAACAATAAGATCAAGAATAAATATTAAAGATTTACGAGTTAATATATCCAGTGTCCAAGATTGTCCTAATTGCCAACACGATGACCAAAATGTGGAGTCAAATTCAAGAATAATATTCAAGATTCATAATTCAAACATAACGATTAAAATTTTAATAGAAAGATTCAGGTAAAAATATTAGATAAAACATAAACTATTAAGGATATTCTACTAATTTCAAGAATTTTCACCATTTAATAATAAGGTTATGGAAAAGAATAATAATTTTTTACCATAAATGGAGAAATATGAAAGAAAATGATATCCTTTATTGATTATGAAATAATTGATATCACTTATGAGTACAAAAGAAATGATACCACTTACGAGTTATGAAGAAAATGACATCCCTTACCTTAGTAGGAGACTAGATCTGACTATTATGAAGGAGATAAACTTGAGAAAAACTTGACATCCCTTACCTTATGGGTACATTTAACGGATTCCCACTAATGATCCGCTTCACCTCACACCTTAAAGGTAGTGAAAGGAACCTTTTGTTCGTCAGCGCAACGTAGTACATCAACTATCTTTGTCATTTGTTTGAGCCACGCCTCTGCCTTGAGTGGGTCCGGCTTTCTGAGAAATTCAGGTGGTCCTAACTCGTTGAACAGCTTGGCAGTGACCCTTCGTAAATTACCCGTGTTTCCGTCGGTAATATAAGCAGTAGTTTTTATTGCTTGGTTCTGCAAGAAATGCATGAAGTTTCTAAAAAAATCATTATTCATCATGTTGTTAGCAGCACGATTTTCTGAGTTTGCAACAATATTATTTGTCGTTTCTTCATTCTCAGTCATATTTGCCTCATAGTTCACTTCTTGATTTTCAGATGTCATTTAGAAACGCAGCCACGAAACAAAGATTAGTTTAAAGAAACTGATATGTCAAAACTTGTCCCTACAACCAAACCAACTAATAAATAATAAAATATCTTAGGTAGGACACACTAGAGAAGGAAATTTACTTGTCTCTCCCCTTGTAGTTCGAATCCCAGATCTCCACTAGAGATCATATCCTTAATCTCTGATACTAACTGTGACGCCTCCAAAATATGTCTCCACAACCCATTTTGAGTTGTCAAAATACATAATACAAAATCCGAATGCAAATATAAATTTTCCTATTTACAACTATTAAACTGTCGTGTAAAATACAACAACACACATACTATGATTTTCAATACAAATATTGTGCCGAAACTAGTACAACGATAATCACACCCAACTTAAGTTCTCAATACAATTATTGCCACACTATGTTATAATGTATTGAGATACTTCTAAAGTCTCGGACCATCACTCCATTCCCTCACTAGTCCTAGCTACACTCTCATTTTCTAAGAAGAACAATGGATCAAAAGTGAAAAGGGTGAGCACAAATAGCGCAGTAAAGAATATCATGACTAAGATAATGAAGAATAAATTATCTTTAGCCTTCAACAGTGATAAATCAGAGATTTAAAGATAGAATAAGTTTTTAACAATAATTGCAGCGGAACAAGCAATCTATTAGAAGAGTCAAGTAGATCATAATATAACACCAATCAACAGTTCCTGTTCAACAGTTTATGTTCGCAGAACAGGCCAAAGATATTCATTTATAACATCACCGGTCATGATCATGTCAAACACCAGTCCATCTTTGCACTGTGAGCCATAGAGAACTTTCACCACAAACCTTTGTCTGTAACACCAAAGGTCATGAATATACCAATATACAGTTCTTTTTTATAATCATGTCAATCACCAGTTCATCCTTGCACTACGGCCAAAGATAACTTTTCACCCAAATTTAAGTCTGAGGAATATGACAATGATATAAAGGATGAATAGAAACAATAAGATCAAGAATAAATATTAAAGATTTACGAGTTAATATATCCAGAGTCCAAGATTGTCCAAATTACCAACACGATGACCAAAATGTGGAGTCAAATTCAAGAATAATATTCAAGATTCATAATTTAAAGATAACGATTAAAATTTTAATAAAATGATTCAGGTAAAAATATTAGATGAAACATAACCTATTAAGGATATTCTACTAATTTCAAGAATTTTCACCATTTAATAATAAGGTTATGGAAACGAATAATAATTTCTTACCATAAATGGAGAAATATGAAAGAAAATGATATCCTTTATTGATTATGAAATAATTGATATCCCTTATGAGTACAAAAGAAATGATAACACTTACGAGTTATGAAGAAATTGACATCCCTTACCTTAGTAGGAGACTAGATCTGATTGTTATGAAGGAGATAAACTTGAGAAAGACTTGACATCCCTTACCTTATGGGTACATTTAACGGATTCCCACTAATGATCCGCTTCACCCCACACCTTAAAGGTAGTGAAAGTAACCTTTTGTTCGTCAGCACAACGTAGTACATCAAATATCTTTGTCATTTGTTTGAGTCACGCCTCTACCTTGAGTGGGTCCGGCTTTCCGAGAAATTCAAGTGGTCCTAACTCCTTAAACAGCTTGGCAGTGACCCTTCGTAAATTACCCGTGTTTCCGTCGGTAATATAAGCAGTAGTTTTTCTTGCTTGGTTCTGCAAGAATTGCATCAAGTTTCTAAAAAAATCATTATTCATCATGTTGTTAGCAGCACGATTTTCTGAGTTTGCAGCAATATTATTTGTCGTTTCTTCATTCTCAGTCATATTTGCCTCATAGTTCACTTCTTGATTTTCAGATGTCATTCTGAAATGCGGCCACAAAACAAAGATTAGTTTAAAGAAACTGACATGTCAAATCTTGTTCCTACAACCAAACCAACTAATAAATAACAAAATATCTTAGGTAGGACACACTAGCGAAGGAAATTTACTCGTCTCTCCCCTTGTACTTCGAATCCCAGATCTCCACTAGAGATCATATCCCTAAGCTCTAATACTAACTGCGACGCCCCCAAAATAGGTCAACACAATCCATTTTGAGTCATCAAAATACATAATACAAAATCCGAATACAAATACAAATTTTTCTATTTATAACTATTAAACTATCGTGTAAAATACGACAACACACATACTGTTAGTTTCAATACAAATATTATACCGAAACTAGTACAACGATAATCACACCCAACTTAAGTTCTTAATACAATTATTGCCACACTATTTTGTAATGTATTGAGATACTTCTATAGTCTCGGACCATCACTCCATTCCCCGACTAGTCCTAACTACACTCTCATTTTCTAAGAAGAACAATGGATCAAAAGTGAAAAGGGTGAGCACAAATAGCCCAGTAAATAATATCATGACTAAGATAATGAAGAATAAATTATCTTTAGCCTTCAACAATGATAAATCAGAGATTTAAAGATAGAATAAGTTTTTAACAACAATTCCAGCGGAACAAGCAATCCATTATAAGAGTCAAGTAGATCATAATAACTACTATCTTCTATAATTTAAAATTTTATCATCAATATTTTATTCCTATAACACCAATCAACAGTTCATGTTCAACAGTTTATCTTCGCAGAACAGGCCAAAGATATTCATTTGTAACACCACCGGTCATGATCATGTCAAACACCAGTCCATCTTTGCACTGTGGGTTAAAGAGAACTTTCACCACAAACCTTTGTCTGTAACACTAAAGGTCATGAATATACCAATATACAGTTCTTTTTTATAATCATGTCAATCACCAGTTCATCCTTGCACTACGACCAAAGAGAATTTTTTACCCCAATTTAAGTCTGAGGATTATGACAATGATATAAAGGATGAATAGAAACAATAAGATCAAGAATAAATATTAAAGATTTACGAGTTAATATATCTAGAGTCCAAGATTGTCCAAATTGCCAACACGATGACCAAAATGTGGAGTCAAATTCAAGAATAATATTCAAGATTCATAATTCAAAGATAACGATTAAAATATTAATAAAAAGATTCAGGTAAAAATATTAGATGAAACATAACCTATTATAAGGATATTCTACTAATTTCAAGACTTTTCACCATTTAATAATAAGGTTATGGAAACGAATAATAATTTCTTACCATAAATGGAGAAATATGAAAGAAAATGATATCCTTTATTGATTATGAAATAATTGATATCCCTTATGAGTACAAAAGAAATGATACTACTTACGAGTTATGAAGAAAATGACATCCTTACCTTAGTAGGAAACTAAATCTGACTATTATGAAGGAGATAAACTTGAGAAAAACTTGACATCCCTTACCTTATGGGTACATTTAACGGATTCCCACTAATGATCCGCTTCACCTCATACCTTAAAGGTAGTGAAAGGAACCTTTTGTTCGTCAGCGCAACATAGTACATCAAATATCTTTGTCATTTGTTTGAGCCACGCCTCTGCCTTGAGTGGGTCCGGCTTTCCGATAAATTCAGGTGGTCTTAACTCCTTGAACTGCTTGGCAGTGACCCTTCGTAAATTACCCGTGTTTCCATCGGTAATATAAGTTGTAGTTTCTTTTGCTTGGTTCTGCAAGAATTGCATAAAGTTTCTAAAAAAATCATTATTCATAATGTTGTTAGCAGCACGATTTTCTGAGTTTGCAGTAATATTATTTATCGCTTCTTCATTCTCATATGAGTAATATTAATATTGACTTTTCTATTTAAGTTGAATATTTATTCGAATATGAGTATACGTAATCTACCATTTTGGTAGTGGTGTGATAAAATGACTTCTTGTTTATTTATTAAAGAAATAATTTATTAAGAGAAGAATTTATTAATGTTAACTAATTATTGTGAGGCTAATAATCTCTATTAGATTATTTATGTATTATGTACCCTGCTACTTGATGTATAACCGTGTGATGAAATGTGTATTATTGGTAATAAAGTTTCGTTATTCATTTAATAATATAAAAGGGATGTGCGACATTTAAATTGTATGAACAACCTATGTGACATCTTGATGTGTAACATTAATGTATGAATATGTACTGAATAAAACCTTATAGTAAAAGTGGGTTGAATGTTATAATTTATTAAATAGTATAAGGGAATTTATGTGGCTTCATAGGATATGGTGGATCTATTAAATGTGCATTTTAATTACAGGAGGTAATAATGGAAGTAAACTAATAATTGTTAGATAATAATTATTTTAATACTTGAATGTTTATTGTAATAATATTCTATTATAGAAATAATGGAATAATAATGTATATTGAATATTTGGGTGCTAGCAATTAATTAGATTTCACTTTAATTAATGTACATGGATTATATGATATGTGTACATGTGACTTTATTGATACAATGTGGTAGCATTTAATTATCTAATACACTACGTGACCTAAGTTACATTTTAAATCAAAGTGTGCTAATAAGCCTTGTTGGAATGTCTGAGTTCCTTGTCCCAAATTAAGAGACACCTCCTTGCCCAATTGGAATTTACGTGAAGAACAAAAAGGCTACAAGCCTAGCTCTTCTTCTTCTCCTTATAATCAGCCATGCAATCTCAGATTAATGATGAAAGGGGGAGTGGTGCTAATAGTGCAATCCACCAACTTCCCATTAACCACTAGCTTCTATCTTCTTCCTTTGGTTCACGAAATTGGTTAAAGCTTTTGCATGGATTTTAACTTCTCTATAAATTGAGTTCATCTCTTCTCTAATTCACTTGCTGAGTTCTGATAAGTTTAGATTGGGAGAAATTCTTGTTCCAAGCTTCAATAGAGGTAATACACTGTTAAGTCATTTTATTAAAATTGAGTTTTCTAAATTATTAGGAATGCATGAATTAATGAGAATTTGTTTGGGAATTGTTAGCATAATGTTTGTTAAGCTTATATGTATGTATTATAGCAACGTGGCTGAGTTTAAGCATGTTTAAGTAAAGAAATTCGTGTATGGGTTTGAGCTCTGCCGAAACAGAGACCTTCCTGGATCGTCCAGGGAAGGGCGGAGTTGCGCCCTCCCTACAGTACAAACCGGCGCAGCTGCGCGGAGTGTCAGACTTGAGGAATATTTTTTGTTTCGTTTTGTTCCTCTGATGTTTTGGACATGATAGGTTGACTTCATTAAGTATATAAATGAGTTTAAAGTCTATTTATGGTTAACCTTGCATAGCGTGAGCATCCCAACTTCATTTCGCATGTGTTTTTCGAAAGAAAATTTATAGTTTTGAAACTAGACTTACCAAAACTTACAATGTTTAAGTTCTGATCATACAAACATGTGTATATAGTCTGATTATGCATGACATAAGGTTCCAAGATGCTTCAAGTGTGCTAGACGATCACAACTTAGTTTAAAACGACTTTTAAAGGGAAACTTGAACACTTTGAAGCAAACGTGCATGGTTATAATGATAATTTCATTAAGGGATGTTGAACATGCATGTTAATACTCCAATAATTCTCAGACATGATGTATATATGTGTTTACTCTAGTATGTTATAGCATTGCATCGTTCAAGCATGAATTTAGGCAAATTTCCAAGTTATGATCTAGGTAGACTAAGTAAAGATGATATGAACACATGAGCATGAGTATTTCAGATGTTATAACCTTTGTATATGAATAAGTACTTGGTATGGTAAGTCACGTGGATTCTTGAGCTTGTTTGACATCATGTTACCAAAGTCATATATTAAAGATTCATTACGTGGTAATATAAACTTGAAATGATCATGTGAGCATGCAAACCTCTTTAACATGTGTACGTAGTAATTGGTAATGTATTGGTATGCTAGTTAGTGGACTGAAACCAGGAAGGCAAAAGCTCAACCCTGGCTAGCTGCGTCGTCCCTAAGCTTAACCAGGGCGCAGCTGCGCCCTCCTGCAGAGTGGTCAAGTCGATTCTTTTTGTAATCTGAGTCTTGTGGATTGCTTGCATTGTTATTCTAAAGTGTAGAGCAGAAGTTGTAAGTAATGTTTTTGGTATCCAAATATGATGTAGTATTATTTGATGTATGAAATTGTATGACTAATGGAATTCTTATATATAACTATTATACAATAGGATTGCAACGTGTCATTAAGCCTTAAATTCGTAGGCTGCGCTAAAGGCAAGTTCTCTAACCCAAAACTTTATTTGTTGTGAAAGTATTATCAAGGGCAAGTTCCCTAACCTTACTCAAACTTATATTGAGCAAGTTTCTTACCTTGAACCTCTTACAAATTGCAAGTTTCCTTTAACCCTACTCAATTTACATTCGAGCAGGATGTGGTAAATTGTGCAAGTATTCGAACCCTTTCTCTTTATTGAGCAAGCATGTAAACTTGTATATTCATGTATCGTACAAGTATGTGACAATGACTCTTATGCTTTATAAATTGTCATTCATATTCTAAAAATTGGTTTAAGATTAATATCCCTTAAACCGCATTGCGAGTATTGGTATTCATTAAATCATTGAATAAGATTATAAAAGTTGTCTAAACCATTGTTTCGGTTAGACTATTATACATGTGTTAGAAAACTATTCCAAACCAATTGTCTTGGTGAGGACTCTTATCTACTGAGATGAACAACCCTCATAAAAGGGGAAAATTATATATATTGTCGGGGAACCGACGTGCGCACTTATAAGCATGTGACAGTTATGCATAATCTGGGGTACTATAGGCTGATCACCTGTGTACTTGTTTTTATTGGATTTTCAGTATAAAAACTGTTAATTCTAGCATGAGTTCTTAGTCCTTTAGTGACTACTCAGTGTTCATATTCTTGGACTTGAGATGATTAGATGCAAGATTCCTATTGATATTCTTCAGTCCATAGCGACTCTTATGTATAACAATTGATTTTCCTTATTATTCTTGAATTACTTTTTTTGTCATATCCTTGCGGTTTGAACTTTTTATTGTTCACCCTCATTGTATACACTTGCTGGGCAAATTTGTTGCTCATTCTTGCTTTCTTTAAACCTTTCAGTTAAGGCAGATCGAGGTGAACCTTCAGGCAAGGATAAGGAAAAGGGCAAAACTACGGAGTAGCTTTGTTCCTCCTTAGGAAGGATATTAATTACTATGTTGCTTAAGTTTTCTAAATTTGGTCATGTAATAAGTTTAGGCATGGATTATGTATTAGTACTATGTGTCAGTTTAAATTAAGACTTTTGGATAGTATTGTGGTATCGGTTGCGAGACCTTGGGACTAGAATAATTATATTAAATCAATGTAATTTATTCTATCTTTTCCGCTGCATTAGTTTTATGTCATTATTGTGTTAGAACGTGATGAACCAAATTCGAGACAGTGACGTCAGAATTTGGGGGCGTCACAAGTCAAGTAGATCATAATATCTACTATCTTCTACAATTTAAAATTTCATCATCAATATTTTATTCCTATAACACCAATCAACAGTTCCTGTTCAACAGTTTATGTTCGCAGAACAGGCCAAAGATATTCATTTGTAACATCACCGGTCATGATCATGTCAAACACCAGTCCATCTTTGTACTGTGGGCTAAAGAGAACTTTCACCACAAACCTTTGTCTGTAACACCAAAGTTCATGAATATACCAATATACAGTTCCTTTTTATAATCATGTCAATCATCAGTTCATCATTGCACTACGGCCAAAGAGAACTTTTCACCCCAATTTAAGTCTGAGGATTATGACAATGATATAAAGGATGAATATAAACAATAAGATCAAGAATAAATATTAAAGATTTACGAGTTAATATATCCAGAGTCCAAGATTGTCCTAATTGCCAACACGATGACCAAAATGTGGAGTCAAATTCAAGAATAATATTTAACATTCATATTTCAAAGATAACGATTAAAATTTTAATAAAAAGATTCAGGTAAAAATATTAGATGAAACATAACCTATTAAGGATATTCTACTAATTTCAAGAATTTTCACCATTTAATAATAAGGTTATGGAAACGAATAATAATTTCTTACCATAAATGGAGAAATATGAAAGAAAATGATATCCTTTATTGATTATGAAATAATTGATATCCCTTATGAGTACAAAAGAAATGATACCACTTACGAGTAATGAAGAAAATGACATCCCTTACTTTAGAATGAGACTAGATCTGACTGTTATGAAGGAGATAAACTTGAGAAAAACTTAACATCCCTTACCTTATGGGTACATTTAACGGATTTTCACTAATGATCCGCTTCACCTCACACCTTAAAGGTAGTGAAAGAAACCTTTTGTTCGTCAGTGCAACGTAGTGCATCAAATATCTTTGTCATTTGTTTGAGTCATGCCTCTGCCTTGAGTGGGTTTGGCTTTCCGAGAAATTCAGGTGGTCCTAACTCCTTGAACTGCTTGGTAGTGACCCTTCGTAAATTATCCATGTTTCTGTCGGTAATATAAGTAGTAGTTTCGCTTGCTTGGTTCTGCAAGAATTGCATGAAGTTTCTAAAAAAATCATTATTCATCATGTTGTTAGCAGCACGATTTTCTGAGTTTGCAGCAATATTATTTGTCGTTTCTTCATTCTCAGTCATATTTGCCTCATAGTTCACTTCTTGATTTTCAGATGTCATTCTGAAATGCGGCCACAAAACAAAGATTAGTTTAAAGAAACTGACATGTCACATCTTGTCCCTACAACCAAACCAACTAATAAATAACAAAATAGCTTAAGTAGGACACACTAGCGAAGGATTTTACTCGTCTCTCCCTTTCTAGTTCGAACCCCAGATCTCCACTAGAGATCATATCCCTAAGCTCTGATACTAACTGTGACGCCCCCAAAATAGGTCCACACAACCCATTTTGAGTCGCCAAAATACATAATACAAAATCCGAATACAAATACAAATTTTTCTATTTACAACTATTAAACTGTCGTGTAAAATATAACAACACACATACTGTGAGTTTCAATACAAATATTGTACCGAAACTAGTACAACGATAATCACACCCAACTTAAGTTCTCAATACAATTATTGCCACATTATTTTATAATGTATTGAGATACTTCTACAGTCTCGGACCATCACTCCATTCCTTGACTAGTCCTAGCTACACTCTCATTTCCTAAGAAGAACAATGGATCAAAAGTGAAAAGGGTGAGCACAAATAACCCAGTAAAGAATATCATGACTAAGATAATGAAGAATAAATTATCTTTAGCCTTCAACAGTGATAAATCAAAGATTTAAAGATAGAATAAGTTTTTAACAACAATTGCAGCGGAACAAGCAATCCATTAGAAGAGTGAAGTAGATCATAATATTTACTATCTTCTACAATTTAAAATTTCATCATCAATATTTTATTCCTATAACACCAATCAACATTTCCTATTCAACAGTTTATGTTCGCAGAACAGGCCAAAGATATTCATTTTTAACATCACCGGTCATGATCATGTCAAACACCAGTCCATCTTTGCACTGTTGGCCAAAGAGAACTTTCACTACAAACCTTTGTCTGTAACACCAAAGGTCATTAATATACCAATATACAGTTCTTTTTTATAATCATGTCAATCACCAGTTCATCCTTGCACTACGCCCAAAGAGAACTTTTCACCCCAATTTAAGTCTGGGGATTATGACAATGATATAAAGAATGAATAGAAACAATAAGATCAAGAATAAATATTAAAGATTTACGAGTTAATATATCCATAGTCTAAGATTGTCCAAATTGCCAACACGATGACCAAAATGTGGAGTCAAATTCAAGAATAATATTCAAGATTCATAATTCAAACATAACGATTAAAATTTTAATAGAAAGATTCAGATAAAAATATTAGATGAAACATAAACTATTAAGGATATTCTACCAAATTCTAGAATTTTAACCATTTAATAATAAGGTTATGGAAAAGAATAATACTTTTTTACCATAAATGGAGAAATATGAAAGAAAATGATATCCTTTATTGATTATGAAATAATTGATATCCCTTATGAGTACAAAAGAAATGATACCACTTACGAGTTATGAAGAAAATGGCATCCCTTACTTTAGTAGGAGACTAGATCTGAGTATTATGAAGGAGATAAACTTAAGAAAAACTTGACATCCCTTACCTTATGGGTACATTTAACGGATTCCCACTAATGATCCGCTTCACCTTACACCTTAAAGGTAGTGAAAGGAACCTTTTGTTCGTCAACGCAACGTAGTACATCAAATATCTTTGTCATTTATTTGAGCCACACCTCTGGCTTGAGTGGGTCCGGCTTTCCAAGAAATTCAGGTGGTCCTAACTACTTGAACAGCTTGGCAGTGACCCATCAAAAATTACCCGTGTTTTCGTCGGTAATATAAGCAGTAGTTTCTCTTGCTTGGTTCTGCAAGAATTGCATGAAGTTTCTAAAAAAATCATTATTCATCATGTTGTTAGCAGCACGATTTTCTGAGTTTGCAGCAATATTATTTGTCGTTTCTTCATTCTCAAACATATTTGCCTCATAGTTCACTTCTTGATTTTCAAATGTCATTCTGAAATGCGGCCACAAAACAAAGATTAGTTTAAAGAAACTGACATGTCACATCTTGTCCCTACAACCAAACCAACTAATAAATAACAAAATATCTTAGGTAGGACACACTAGCGAAGGAAATTTACACGTCTCTCCCCTTGTAGTTCGAATCCCAGATCTCCACTAGAGATTATATCCCTAAGGTCTAATACTAACTGTGACGCCCCCAAAAAAGGTCAACACAACCCATTTTGAGTCGCCAAAATACATAATACAAAATCCGAATACAAATACAAATTTTTCTATTTACAACTATTAAACTGTCGTGTAAAATACGACAACACACATACTGTGAGTTTCAATACAAATATTATATCGAAACTTGTACAACGATAATCACACCCAACTTAAGTTCTCAATACCATTATTGCCACACTATTTTATAATGTATTGAGATACTTCTACAGTCTCGGACCATCACTCCATTCCCCGACTAGTCCTAACTATACTCTCATTTTCTAAGAAGAATAATGGATCAAAAGTGAAAAGGGTGAGCACAAATAGCCCAGTAAATAATATATTGACTAAGATAATGAAGAATAAATTATCTTTAGTCTTCAACAGTGATAAATCAGAGATTTAAAGATAGAATAAGTTTAAAAATAACAATTGCAGCGGAACAAGCAATCCATTATAAGAGTCAAGTAGATCATAATAACTACTATCTTCTACAATTTAAAATTTTATAATCAATATTTTATTCCTATAATACCAATCAACAGTTCCTGTTCAACAGTTTATCTTCGTAGAACAGGCCAAAGATATTCATTTGTAACACCACCGGTCATAATCATGTCAAACACCAGTCCATATTTGTAATGTGGGCTAAAGAGAACTTTCACCACAAACCTTTTGTCTGTAACACCAAAGGTCATGAATATACCAATATGCAGTTCTTTTTTATAATCATGTCAATCACCAGTTCATCCTTGCACTACGACCAAAGAGAACTTTTCACCCCAATTTAAGTCTGGGGATTATGACAATGATATAAAGGATGAATAGAAACAATAAGATCAAGAATAAATATTAAAGATTTACGAGTTAATATATCCAGAGTCCAAGATTGTCCAAATTGCCAACACGATGACCAAAATGTGGAGTCAAATTCAAGAATAATATTCAAGATTCATAATTCAAAGATAACGATTAAAATTTTAATAAAAAGATTCAGGTAAAAATATTAGATGAAACATAACCTATTAAGGATATTTTACTAATTTCAAGAATTTTCACCATTTAATAATAAGGTTATGGAAACGAATAATAATTTCTTACCATAATTGGAGAAATATGAAAAAAAATGATATCCTTTATTGATTATGAAATAATTGATATCCCTTATGAGTACAAAAGAAATGATACCACTTAAGAGTTATGAAGAAAATGGCATCCCTTACTTTAGTAGGAGACTAGATCTGAGTATTATGAAGGAGATAAACTTAAGAAAAACTTGACATCCCTTACCTTATGGGTACATTTAACGGATTCCCACTAATGATCCGCTTCACCTTACACCTTAAAGGTAGTGAAAAGAACCTTTTGTTCATCAACGCAACGTAGTACATCAAATATCTTTGTCATTTGTTTGAGCCATGCCTCTGCCTTGAGTGGTTCCGGCTTTTCGAGAAATTCAGGTGGTCCTAACTCCTTGAACTGCTTGGCAGTGACCCTTCGTAAATTACCCGTGTTTCCATCGGTAATATAAGCGGTAGTTTCTCTTGCTTGGTTCTGCAAGAATTGCATAAAGTTTCTAAAAAAATCATTATTCATAATGTTGTTAGCAGCACGATTTTCTAAGTTTGCAGCAATATTATTTATCGCTTCTTCATTCTCATTCAAATTTGCCTCATAGTTCACTTCTTAATTTTCAGATGTCATTCTGAAATGCGGCCACAAAACAAAGATTAGTTTAAAGAAACTAACATGTCACATCTTGTCCCTACAACCAAACCAACTAATAAATAACAAAATAGCTTAGGTAGGACACACTAGCGAAGGAATTTACTCGTCTTTCCCCTTCTAGTTCGAATCTCAGATCTCCACTAGAGATCATATCCCTAATCTCTGATACTAACTGTGACGCCCCCAAAATATGTCCACACAACCCATTTTGAGTCGTCAAAATACATAATACAAAATCCGAATACAAATACAAATTTTTCTATTTACAACTATTAAATTGTCATGTAAAATACAACAACACACATACTGTGAGTTTCAATACAAATATTGTACCGAAACTAGTACAACGATAATCACACCCAACTTAAGTTCTCAATACAATTATTGCCACATTACTTTATAATGTATTGAGATACTTCTACAGTCTCGGACCATCACACTATTCCCCGACTAGTCCTAACTACAATCTCATTTTCTAAGAAGAACAATAGATCAAAAGTGAAAAGGGTAAGCACAAATAGCCCAGTAAATAATATCATGACTAAGATAATGAATAAATAAATTATCTTTAGCCTTCAACAGTGATAAATCAGAGATTTAAAGATAGAATAAGTTTTTAACAACAATTGCAGCGAAACAAGCAATCCATTAGAAGAGTCAAGTAGATTATAATAACTACTATCTTCTACAATTTAAAATTTTATCATCAATATTTTATTCCTATAACACCAATCAACAGTTCATGTTCAACAGTTTATCTTCGCAGAACAGGCCAAAGATATTCATTTGTAACACCACCGGTCATGATCATGTCAAACACTAGTCCATCTTTGCAATGTGGGCCAAAGAGAACTTTCACCACAAACCTTTGTCTATAACACCAAAAGTCATGAATATACCAATATACAGTTCCTTTTTATAATCATGTCAATCACCAGTTCATCCTTGCACTACGGCTAAAGAGAACTTTTCACCCCAATTTAAGTCTGGGGATTATGACAATGATATAAAGGATGAATAGAAACAACAAGATCAAGAATAAATATTAAAGATTTATGAGTTAATATATCCAGAGTCCAAGATTGTCCAAATTGCCAACACGATGACCAAAATGTGTAGTCAAAATCAAAAATAATATTCAAGACTCATAATTCAAAGATAACGATTAAACTTTTAATAGAAAGATTCAGGTAAAAATATTAGATGAAACATAAACTATTAAGGATATTCTACTAATTTCAAAAAATTTCACCATTTAATAATAAGGTTATGGAAACGAATAATAATTTCTTACCATAAATGGAGAAATGTGAAAAAAAATGATATCCTTTATTGATTATGAAATAATTGATATCCCTTATGAGTACAAAAGAAATGATACCACTTACGAGTTATGAAGAAAATGACATCTCTTACCTTAGTAGGAGACTAGATCTGACTGTTATGAAGGAGATAAACTTGAAAAAATCTTGCACTATTTATAACACTCAAAGTATCCTTATACTCAAAAGAAATACTCACAATATTATAAAAGAAGAATATTTTGTGTGAGTTTCATTGCTCAACTAAGCAACCTATTTATAGGAGAATGGCAGCGAACCTCAATTAAAAAAATCACGGACGAAGTTAGGTTTGAAGAATCATTCGTCTGATTTTTAAAAAAATAATATAATATTTTAATAAAACAAATAACTTTATATATAATATAAAAATTTTCTGTTTTATATAGAAAGTTTTCTTTTTTATTACTAATATAATAATAATAAAACAAAAATTGAACGAAATTTTCTATCGATGGTTTGACAAATTGGCAAGTGCTGGGTCCATGGAATAATAAGCCAAACATACAACAAACGCTTCATGTCAAATCCCAAAAATTGAACAAATAGCTACCACACATCACTTATCTTTAATGAACACATTTTCAATCTTACAATAATTATTCACCATTAATATTATAGACTCACAATATTGACAACCAGATCATTCTCAAGAAAGAGGGGGTTTCTGTAGAAACGACGCACAATTAAATAACCTCTTTCCTTGACAAAACTTCTAGACATTGTCAATAATGTTAACAAGTCTAATAATATCATATCAAATAATATGAGTTACTGTGACAATTATTGATTTAAAATACTACGCAATTGTTACTATACCAATTATTGAAGCAATAATATAAAATACTTTGCAATACCGTGTGCTATTGTGGAATACTGCGTGCTACTATTTTTTTATTACCGGCTATTTCAATAGTTACAGGTAATAATACAGTTGACAAAAAAATAATATTGTCATTTTTCGTATCTAACAATTAGTCGTTATAGGGTCCACCAATGATTTGTTATTTCGGCGCCGTCGTATTTTACCGAATAAAATATTTCCCAACAGAAAGAATATTCACCGACAAAAAGAATTGTCCAACATACTGTTTATCTGATAATTTGCATATATCACCTTTAACTATAACATTTTATCAATAAACACTTTACTGTTTAGAATAATAATTATAAAGAAAAATAAACTTTATTTTATAGAAGTCGGAGTCTTACAACCTCCCCTCCTTATGAAATTTCATCCTCCAAATTGACGTACGTATCTGGCATTTCGAAGAGGTGAGGATACCTTACTTTCATTTCAGGTTCTAACTCCCAGGTCATTTCCTTTATAACATGGTTCCTCCGTAAAACTTTAACTTGATGTAGAACCTTTGAGCGTAGAATTTGTTCCTTCTTATCCAAGATCTTGACAGGTACCTCCTCATACGTTAAATCCTCTGTTATCTCGTCTGGTTCTACTTCAATGATGTGATTTGGGTCTTTTACATATTTACGTAGCATGGATATGTGAAAAACGTTATGAACACGAGACATGCTTTGGCGGTAGGGCGATTATGTAAGCCACAGTTCCTACTCGGTCAAGGATTTCAAATGGACCAATAAGACGAGGGTTGAGCTTTCCTCTCTTTTCAAATCTCGTAACTCCTTTCCATAGAGCAACACGTAAAAATACATGGTCTCCGACATTGAATTCCTCGTCTTTTCGATGAAGATCAGCATTACTCTTTTGTCGATCTTGTGTTGTTTGTATACATTGTCGGATCATTTGAATCTTTTCTGTAATCATACGTACCAACTCTGGTCCCAATAATTTTTTCTCGCCTACTTCATCCCAACATGCTGGAGAAGGACACCTTCGTCCATACAACGCCTCGAAGGGAGTCATGCCTATACTTGCTTGATAACTGTTGTTGTAGGAGAATTCCACCAATGGTAAGTATTTATCTCAACTTCCTTTGAAGTCTAGTACGCAGAGTCTTAACCGATCTTCGAGAGTTTGAATGGTCCTTTCTGATTGCCCATCCGTTTGGGGATGATATGTAGAACTGAATCGTAATTCAATGCCGATAGCTTTCTGCAAGCTGACCCAAAATCGTGAAATAAATCTAGGGTCTCGATCAGAAACTATGGACACTGGCATACCATGCAATCTTACAATCTTGCTTATATACATCTTAGCAAGACGCTCAAGTGAATAGTTTTCTCGTATAGGCAAGAAATGAGCAGATTTGGTCAATCTATCGATAATGACCCAAATTGCGTCTAAGCCTTGAGAAACCTTGGGAAGACACATTATGAAATCCATATTAATGTGTTCCCACTTCCATTCAAGAATCTCAAGTGATTGTAATGGACCCCTTGGTACTTGATGCTCTGCCTTGACACGTTGACAAGTGAAACACCTTGAGATAAACTCTGGAATCTCTCTCCTCATATTGTTCCACCAAAATGTATGTCGAAGATCACGATACATTTTAGTACTTCCAGGGTGGATTGCGAACGATGTGTTGTGTTCCTCCATCATGATTTTATATTTCAAATCAGGGTCGTTACGAAGTCTAGAGTTGACTCGAAGTATCCCTTCTTCTTCAATTTTTACTTTCTGAAATAACATCTTCTTGTACTTTCTTCTTCATATTCATCAGCTTTGGCCCTGTAGTTTGAGCGGCGTTAACTTTGTTGATTAAAGTCGATTCTACTCCTAAATGTGCAATCTTCATGTGAGTCCTTGAAGTCTTTAATTGTATCTCAATCCTTTGTAAGTCATATAAAATGGGCTCTTGCGTTGTCAATACTGCACTTGTACTTGCATATGATCTTCTACTCAATGCGTCAGCTACCACATTCACCTTTCTAGGATGGTATTAGATGGTATGGTCGTAATCCTTCAACAGCTTGAGCCAACGTCGTCGTCGCATTTGAGTTCCTTCTGAGTGAATAAATATTTGAGGCTTTTATGATCTGTATAGATTTTCACTTTCTCCCCAAACAAATAGTGTCTCCAGATCTTCAACGCGAAAACGACCGCTGCCAACTCCAGATCATAAGTAGGATAATTCTTTTCATATTCCTTGAGTTATCGAGGCGCATAAGCTATAACTTTTTCATGTTGCATGAGAACATAACTTAGACATAACCTAAACATACTGATGGTATTGCCAAAACAGGTGCTGAAATGAGTCTTCTCTTGAGTTCTTGAAAACTCTTCTCGCATTCTTCTCTCCATTTTAATTTTGTACTTTTCCGAGTCAACTGAGTTAATGGAATGGCAATTCGAGAGAATCCTTCTACGAACCTCCGATAATAACCAGCTAAGCTCAAAAAGCTTCGTACTGCGATACAGTCATGTTGTTCTGCTCCAATTTGATAAATTCCACCTCCTTCATATGACGAATACACTCCGGGAAATACTTTTTGTTAAACAATTCTTGGAACTCCACCCAAAACATCTCGAGTGCCGAGTGATGGGTACGTTTTATGGATTTCCACTAATGATCTGCTTCTCTACGCAACATAAAGGTAGCGAAAGGACCATTTTATTCATCAGCGCAATGTAGTACATCAAATATCTTTGTCATTTGTTTGAGCCACGCCTCTGCCTTAAGTGGGTCCGGCTTTTCGAGAAATTCAAGTGGTCCTAACTCCTTGAACTGCTTGGCAGTGACCCTTCATAAATTACCTGTGTTTCCACCGGTATTATAAGCAGTAGTTTCTCTCACCTAGTTCTGCAAGAATTGTATGAAATTTCTAAAAAAATCATCATTCATCATGTTGTTAGCAGCACGATTTTCTGAGTTTGCAGTAATATTATTTGTCGCTTCTTGATTCTCAGCCATATTTGCCTCATAGTTCACTTCTTGATTTTCAGATCCAATTCTGAAATGTGGCCACAAAACGAAGATTAATTTAAAGAAATTGACATGTCACATCTTGTCCCTACAACCAAACCAACTAATAAATAACAAAATAGCTTAGGTAAGACACACTATCAAAGGATTTTACTCGTCTCTCCCCTCCTAGTTCTAATCCCAGATCTCCACCAGAGATTATATCCCTAAGCTCTTATACTAATTGTGACGCCCCTAAAATAGGTCCACACAACCCATTTTGAGTCGCTAAAATACATAATATAAAATCCGAATACAAATACAAAATTTCTATTTACAACTATTAAACTGTCGTGTAAAATACGATAACACACATACTATGAGTTTCAATACAAATATTGTACCGAAACTAGTACAATGATAATCACACCCAACTTAAGTTCTCAATACAATAATTGCCACACTATTTTATAATGTATTGAGTTGCGTCTGTAGTCTCGGACCATCACTCCATTTCCCGGCTAGTCCCAACTACACTTTCATTTTTTCAGAAGAACAATGGATCAAAATGAAAAAAGGGTGAGCACAAATAGCCTAGTAAAGAATATCATGATTAAGATAATGAAGAATAAATTATCTTTAGCCTTCAACAATGATAAATCAGAGATTTAAAGATGAAAACATTTTCAACAACTGCAGCGGAACAAGCAATCCATTAGAAGAGTTAGGTAGATCATAATATCTACTATCTTCTACAATTTAAAATTTCATCATCAATATTTTATCCCCGTAATATCAATCAACAGTTCCTATTCAACAATTTATCTTTGTACTACGGGCCAAAGATATTCATTTGTAACACCACCGGTGTCAAACACCAGTCCATCTTTGCACTGCGAGCCAAAGAGAACTTTCACCATAAAACCTTGTCTGTAACACCAAAGATCATGAATATACCAATATACAGTTTCTTTTTATAATCATGCCAATCATCAGTTCATCTTTGCACTACGGCCAAAGAGAACTTTTCACCACAATTAAAATCTGAGGATTATGGCAATGATATAAAAGATGAATAAAAATAATAAGATCAATAATAAATATTAAAGATTTATGAGTTAATATATCCACAGTCCAAGATTGTCCAAATTGCCAACACGATGACCAAAATGTGGAGTCAAATTCAAGAATGATATTCAAGATCAATAATTCAAAGATAACGATTAAAATTTCAATAGAAAGATTCAGGTAAAAATATTAGATGAAGCACAAACTATTAAGGATATTCTACAAATTTTAGAAATTTTCACCATTTAATAATAAGGTTATGGAAATGAATAATAATTCCTTACCATAAATGGAGAAATATGAAAGAAAATGATATCTTGTATTAATTATGAAAGAAATGATATCCCTTATGAGTACAAAAGAAATGATATCAGTTACGAGTTATGTGGAAAATGACATCCCTTACGTTAGTAGAAGACTACATCTGACTGTTATGAAGGAGATAAACTTGAGAAAAATTTTCACTATTTGTAATACTCAGATTATCCTTATACTCAAAAGAAATACGCACAATATTATAGAAGAAGAATTTTTTGTTTCTGGTGTAGGTTTCATTGCTCAACTGAGAGAATGGCAGTGCACCTCATTTAAAAAAAATCACGAACAAAGTTTGGTTTGAAAAATCGTTCATCTGATTTTTTTCAAAAAAAATATAATATTCTAATAAAACAAATAACTTTATATATAATATAAAATTTTTCTGTTTTATATAGAAAGTTTCTGTTTTATTACTCATATAATAATAATAAAATAAAAATTGAACAAAATTTTCTGCCGACGGTTTGACAAATTGGCAATAAGCCAAACTTACGACAAACGCTTCATGTTAAATCCCAAAAATTGAACAAATAGCTACCACACATCACTTATCTTTAATCAACACATTTTCAATCTTTCAACAATTATTCACCATTAATATTATAGACTCACAATATTGACAACCAGATTATTCCCAAGAAAGAGGGGGTTTTCCGTAGAAACGGCGCGCAATTAAATAACCTCTCTCTTTGACAAAACTTCTAGACATTGTCAATAATGCTAACAAGTCTAATAATATCATATCAAATAATATGAGTTACTGTGACAATTATTGATTTAAAATACTATGTAATTGTTACTATACCAATTATTGAGTCAATAATATGAAATACTGTGCAATACCGCATTCTATTATGGAATACCGCGTACTACTGTGGAATAACGCGTGCTACTATTCTTTTATTACCGGGTATTTCAATAGTTACAGGTGATAATATCGTTGACAAAAAAATAATACTGTCGTTTTCTATATCCGACAATTAGTTGTTATGAGGCCCACCAATGATTTGTTATTTCGGCGTCGTAGTATTTTACCAAATATAATATTTTTCGACAAAAAAATATTCCCCGATAAAAAGAATTTTTCGACATACTGTTTATCTGATAATTTGCATATATCACCCTTAACTATAACATTTTATCAATTAAACACTTTACTGTTTAGAATAATAATCATAAAGAAAAATATATTTTATTTTATAGAAGTCGGGGTCTTACAACTTTCCCTCCTTATGAAATTTTGTCCTCGAAATTGACGTACGTATCTGGCATTTCGAAGAGATGAGGATACCTTGCTTTCATTTCAGATTCTAACTCCTTGGTTATTTCCTCTATAACATAGTTCCTCCATAAAACTTTAACTTGAGGTATACCTTTGAGCGTAGAATCTGTTCCTTCTTATCCAAGATCTTGACAGGTACTTCCTCATACGTTAAATCATCTATTATCTCGTCTGGTTCTAATTCAATGATGTGGTTTGGGTCTTTCACATATTTACGTAGCATAGATATATGAAAAACGTTATGAACACGAGACATGCTTAGCAGTAGGGCGAGTCTGTAAGCCACAGTTCCTACTCGGTCAAGGATTTCAAATAGACCAATAAATCGAGGGTTGAGCTTTCCTCTCTTTCCAAATCTCGTAACTCCTTTCCATGGAGCAACACGTAAAAATACATGATCTCCAACATTGAATTCCTCGTCCCTTCGATGAAGATCAGCATAACTCTTTTGTCGATCTTATGTTGTTAGTATACGTTGTCGGATAATTTGAATCTTTTCTGCAATCATACGTACCAACTCTGGTCCCAACAATTTTTCCTCGCCTACTTCATCCCAACATGCTGGAGAACGACACCTTCGTCCATACAACGCCTTGAAGAGAGCCATGCCTATACTTGCTTGATAATTGTGGTTGTAGGAGAATTCCACCAATGGTAAGTATTTGTCCCAACATCCTTTGAAGTCTAGTACACAGAGTATCAACAGATCTTCGAGAGTTTGAATGGTCCTTTCCGATTGCCCGTCCGTTTGGGGATGATATGCAGAACTAAATCGTAATTCAGTGCCCATAGCTTAATACAAGCAGACCCAAAATCGTGAAGTAAATCTAGGGTCTCGATCAGAAACTATGGATACTGGCATACCATGCAATCTTACAATCTCGCTTATATACATCTTAGCAAGACGCTCAAGTGAATAGTTTTCTCGTATGGACAAGAAATGAGCAGAGTTGGTAAATCTATCGATAATGACCCAAATTGCGTCTAAGCCTTGAGAAATCTTGGGAAGACACATTACGAAATCTATATTGATGTGTTCCCGCTTCCATTCAAGAATCTCAGGTGGTTGCAATGGACCCCTTGGTACTTGATGCTCTGCCTTGACACGTTGACAAGTTAAACACCTTGAGATAAACTCTGCAATCTCTGCAATCCCTTGGTACTTGATGCTCTGCCTTGACACGTTGACAAGTTAAACACCTTGAGATAAACTCTGCAATCTCTCTATTTATATTATTCCACCAAAATGTATGTCAAAAATCACGATACATTTTAGTACGTCCAGGGTAGATTGCGAACGATGTGTTGTGTGCCTCCATCATGATTTTATATTTCAAATCACGGTCGTTAGAAACACAAAGTCTAGAGTTGATTCAAAGTATCCATTATTCGTCAATTTTTGCTTCTAAAATAGCACCTTCTTGTACTTTCTTCTTCATATTCATCAGCTCTGCGTCTGTAGCTTGAGCAACTTTAACTTTGTTGATTAAAGTCGATTCTACTCGTAAATGTGCAATATTCATGTGAGTCCCTGAAGTCTTTAACTCTATCTTCATCTTTTGTAAGTCATACAAAATGGGCTCTAGCGTTGTCAGTACTGCACTTTACTTGCATATGATCTTCTACTCAATGCGTCAGCTACCACGTTCGCCTTTCCAGGATGATATGGTCGTAATCTTTCAACAGCTCGAGCCAACATCGTTGTCGCATGTGGAGTTCCTTCTGAGTGAAGAAATATTTGAGGCTTTTATGATCTGTATAGATTTTCACTTTTTCTCCATACAAGTAGTGTCTCCAAGTCTTCAACGCAAAAACAACCGCTGCTAACTCCAGGTCATAAGTAGGATAATTCCTTTCATATTCCTTGAGTTGTTGAGAGGCATAAGCTATAACTTTTCCATGTTGCATGAGAACGCAATGTAGACCTTTGCCTGAAGCATCGATGTAGATGACAAATCCTCCCGATCGTGATAGTATTGCCAAAACAGGTGCTGAAAAGAGTCTTCTTTTAAGTTCTTGAAAAATCTTCTCGCATTCTTCTCTCCGTTCAAATTTTGTACTTTTTCGAGTCAGCTGAGTTAATGGAATGACAATTCGAGAGAATCCTTTTATGAACCTCCGATAATAACCAGCTAAGCTCAGAAAGCTTTATACTGTGATACAGTCATGTTGTTCTGCTCCAGTTTGATGAATTTCACCTCCCTCATATGACGAATACTCTTTGGAAAATACTTTTCGTTAAACAATTTTTAGAACTCCACCCAAGACATCTCGAGTGTCGTTTTACAGATTTCCACCAATGATCCGCTTTTCCTCACAGCTTAAAGGTAGCGAAAGGAACCTTTTGCTCGTCAGCGCAAACGCAGTACATCAAATATCTTTGTGATTTGTTTGAGCCACGCCTCTGCCATGAGTGAGTTCGACTAGTCGAGAAATTCATGTAGTCCTAACTCCTTGAACTGCTTGGCAGTGACCCTTCATAAATTACCCGTGTTTCTACCGGTAATATAAGCAGTAGTTTCTCTCGTCTGGTTTTGGCAAGAATTGCATGAAGTTTTTAGAAAAAATCATCATTCATCATGTTGTTAGCAACAACACGATTTTCTGAGTTTACAGCATTATTATTTGTCACTTATTGATTCTCGGACATTTTTGCTTTATATTTCACTTCTTGATTTTCAGATGTCATTCTGAAATGCGGCCACAAAACAAAGATTAGTTTAAAGAAATTGACATGTCAGATCTTATCCCTACATCCAAACCAACTAATAAATAATAAAATAGCTTAGGTAGGACACACTAGCAAATGATTTTACTCGTCTCTCCCCTCATAATTTTAATCACAGATCTCAACCAGAGATCATATCCCTAAGCTCTAATACCAACTGTGATGCCCCCAAAATAGGTCCACACAACCCATTTTGAGTCGCCAAAATACATAATACAAAATCCCAATAGAATACAAAATTTTCTATTTATAACTATTAAACTGTCATGCAAAATACGACAACACACATAATGTGAGTTTCAATACAAATATTGTATCGAAACTAGTACAACGATAATCACACCCAGCTTAAGTTCTCAATACAATTATTGTCACACTATTTTATAATGTATGAGATACTTCTACAGTGTCGGACCATTTTCCGGCTAGTCCCAACTACACTCTCATTTTCTGAGAAGAACAATGGATCAAAAATAAAAAGGATGAGCACAAATAGCCTAGTAAAAAATATCATGACTACGATAATGAAGAATAAATTATCTTTAACCTTCAACAGTGATAAATTAGAGGTTTAAAGATAGGATAAGTTTTCAACAACAACTGCAGCGAAACAAGCAATCCATTAGAAGAGTCAAGTAGATCATAATATCTACTATCTTCTATAATTTAAAATTTCATCATCAATATTTTATCCCTGTAACACTAATCAACAGTTCATGTACAACAGTTTATCTTTGTACTACAGGTTAAAGATATTCATTTGTAACACCACCGGTCATAATCATGCCAAACACCAGTCCATCTTTGCACTGCGGGCCAAAGAGAACTTTCACCACAAACCTTTGTCTGTAACACCAAAGGTCATGAATGTACCAATATACAGTTCTTTTTTATAATCATGTCAATCACCAGTTCATCCTTGTACTACGGCCAAAGAGAACTTTTCACCACAATTTAAGTTGAGGATTATGACAATGATATAAAGGATGAATAGAAAACAATAAGATCAAGAATAAATATTAAAGATTTACGAGTTAATATATCCATAGTCCAAGATTGTCCAAATTGACAACACGATGATCAAAATGTGGAGTCAAATTCAAAAATGATATTCAAGATTCATAATTCAAAGATAATGATTAAAATTTTAATAGAAAGATTCAGGTAAAAATATTAGATGAAGCACAAACTATTAAGGATATTCTACTAATTTCAGGAATTTTCACCATTTAGTAATAAGGTTATGGAAACGAATAATAATTTCTTACCATAAATGGAGAAATATGAAAGAAAATGATATCATTTATTGATTATGAAAGAAATAATATCCCTTATGAGTACAAAAGAAATGATACCACTTATGGGTTATAAAGAAGATGACATCCCTTACCTTAGTAGGAGACTAGATCTGACTGTTATGAAGGAGATAAACTTGAGAAAATCTTGCACTATTTGCAACACTCAGAGTATCCTTATACTCAAAAGAAATACGCACAATATTATAGAAGAAGAATTTTTTGTTTCTGGTGTGAGTTTCATTGCTCAACTAAGCAACCTATTTATAGGAAAATGGCAATGCACCTCAGTTAAAAAAAATCACGGACGAAGTTTGATTTGAAAAATCGTTCGTCTGATTTTTTTAAAAATAATATAATATTCTAATAAAACAAATAACTTTATATATAATATAAAAGTTTTCTATTTTATATAGAAAGTTTTCTGTTTTAATACTAATATAATAATAATAAAATAAAAACTGAACGAAATTTTCTGTCGACGGTTTGACAAATTGGCAAGTGGTGGGTCCATGGAATAATAAGCCAAATTTACGACAAACGCTTCATGTTAAATCCCAAAAATTGAACAAATAGCTACCACACATCACTTAATCTTTAATCAACGAACATTTTCAATCTTTCCAACAATTATTCCACCCATTAATATTATAGACTCACAATATTGACAACCAGATCATTCCCAAGAAAGAGGGGGTTTTCCGTTAAGAAACACGGCGTAGTGTGCAATTAAATAACCTCTTTCTTTTGACAAAACCTTCTAGACATTGTCAATAATGCTAACAAGTCTAATAATATTATATAAAAATAATATGAGTTACTGTGACAATTATTGATTTAAAATACTATGTAATTGTTACTATACCAATTATTGAATTAATAATCGGTCAATACTGTGCAATACTGTGTGCTATTGTGGAATAAAACTCCAGGCGTACTACTGTGGAAATAAACGCGTGCTACTATTCTTTTATTACCCGGGTATTTCAATATGTTACACAAGGTGATAATATCGTTGACAAAAAAATAATACTGTCAAGTTTTCTATATCCGACAATTAGTTGTTATGAGGCCCACCAATGATTTATGTTATTTCGTTCGGCGCCGTCGTAATTTTACTTGAATTATGATAATTTCCCGACAGGAAAATATATATTCCCCGACAAAAAGAATATTTTCCCGAGCCATACCTGATTTTATAGTGATAATTTGGCATATATCACCCTTAAACTAATAACATTTTAATCAATTATAAACACTTTACAGTTTAGAATTAATAATTATAAAAGAAAAATAAACTTTATTTTCATAGAAGTCGGGGGTCTTTAGCAACAATGTTTTGTCGATAGAAAGGACTAGCGACAAGGATTAAAAAAAATTGTTATTTACTTGGGGTATTTCTATAATTGCTCCGCCCAATGCTAGCTTAACAAAGTTATTGGTTGTTGCTAGAGGGGAGTAGCGAACATATTAATTCATCACAACCAATTCATATCGCTAGAATTAGTCCGTAAATGAAATGTAAAGATCCTGGTTGCTAAAACAGTAACATCTAGCAAATGATTGTCATGAATCAAATCCCATATTACGTGTGTATAGATAGATTTAAATGATCACCGAAAATAATCTATAGAAACTTAATTTGTAACGGAGTTGCCACATAAAATACCACTTTGAATATTGGATAAGAGTCATCTAAATAAAAGAAAGGGTTTTTATATAATAAATATGAAAAATCCAAAAATATATTTTACATAAAAACTGCAACAAGTTCTTAAGTTAAATATAAACATAGTTATTTCAAAAACTACTAAACATATAATTTGCTTACAAAACTATTTTTATGCTAATAACAATTCTAATTTGTATAAAGATGAGAAGAGTACCAAACAGATCCCAAAGAACCAAACACTTTAATTTGAAACATAATTTTAAAAAAAAATTAAAAATAACTTAACTACCACCAAATCATGAGCCCTATCAGGCTCTAGGAGAATATACCCAAATTGACCTTAATATAACTTAATTAAGTATTACTATGTCAATATGAACATAAACAAAGTTTATCTGTCAGCACATACAGAAAACATTTGGATTGTAATTTAAGGCTAGGATCATGTCCAGAACAAATAATTATATAACCCGTCAGAATAATAAATATCGGTTAAAAATTTAAAAGTATAATTAAAATAACTATAAAAAATAATTATTAAATATATATTTATTTTAATAGTATAAATTATTAATTCTGACATTATCAAAAACCGGTAATTTTAATTGTATTTGAGTGTCTATACAAGGTTAGGAGTGGTTTTTATTTATATAAATTTTTTAACTAATTTACTTCTCACCAATTATACAAACGCTATTTTTTTTTTTTTAATATTTCCATATTTTATTTGGTGCTCTCTCAAATCTTCAATAGCTGGACGTCTATACACGACCAGAGTCCACGGTGTATTGGTCCCACCAATTAAGGGATCATAAACATCCAATTCTCAACCTAGATCCCTTCTGTATCCAGCCTCAGTACCGACTATCCGTTTCCATTTGGTTGTTTCCAAAAACCGTCATAGAAGACTTTGGTCCACACGAATTACATTATTTTATTTTCTATTTTTTAAAGTAGATTAAAAAGAGAAGAATTTTATAAATATTCCAAGATTATTTATGAAATCTTATTTTTCTTTAAATTTCAAACCCAATGTAGTACTTTTTATGTGTTAAATATAAAGTTCTACTTACTTTTCCCATTTGTTATTATTTTTAAATTATTTAAACCAAATTTGGTATCAATCGTAAAATTTTAAAATTTTCCTCAAATTAAACATAAAAAATCAAAATGTATCTATCACATATGCTCTTTTATTCTAACTATTATCCAGCGTTTCCTATAGAAATGAACCTGGAAAAAGGAAAATTTGTTTTCCTAATTATGTCTCAAAGTGAACTAATAAAAAGTGCATGATATTTTAAATATTTATTAATGTGTTTTCTTTTAGTTAATGTTGTTAGATAATTATTGAAATGAAAACATAAATATAATTTTCTTGAAAATATTCAAAAATTTAATTCGTTGAATAGTCCTCATTCAAAAAATGTATCTAATCATCAATAAAATCACACAATATTGTGTACAAAATAAAACATGACATATGATATATTCTATAAGTATTTGAACCAAGGTCCAACCTATTTTCATAAATGAAGTCCCCCACCAAATATTTACACATTATGTGTCAATAGTTATTTTGGTATTAAAATTTTTTTATATATAAATTATATATCCATAATATTATTTCAAAATCCTAATTTATATTCAATTTTAATATAATATTTATAACAAATTACAATAAAAAGTATCAATAATACAATAAATTTTATAAATAAAATCATGTGCTTTCGGAGGGGGCGGGAGTGCCCTACACGGTACTATCCTTAAACAAGCTCCTATAAAAGCTATTATTGCAAGTTTCAAAATACATTTTTTAACTACATTTATTAATCAACATATTTTATGGCTAATGGACCATGCAGATTAAAAGTCACTGACTGCTTTGAATTAATACTACTTACCATCTTTTCTAATAATCAAACGGTCACAATTTAATTTTTATGATTAAATTAGATTATTTTTAAAATTAATAAATTTTTAAAAAATATTTAAAATTATATACCATAAAAAGATTATAATAAATATAAACCTACGAAAAATACTCTAATAACGTCAAATTTTTTTTTGTGATATTAAAAATTTTTATATCTAATCTAATTTTTAATTATTTATTTAAAAAATAACAAATAATTTGACCACAAAAATTACAACAAAAACAATTTATTATAGGAACAGAAAGAGTATCAATTTTATTTAATTCACGTAATCCTTAATTTATTTCAGTACAATTGGAACACTTTCCATATTACTTCTACTTTTAATTTTTATAATATCATCAATATTTAAGATAATGTTTTGATAAATTACTAGTATTTAAAAATATTTCATAAATCAAGAGCAATTTGATATATTTTACAAAATTTTTAGACTCCAATCACAATTATTATTTATAAAATATTATATTTAGACCTATAAATAATAACGTTTAAGAGTTTTATCAATTTACGATTTTACAAGCGCTTCAAAACCAACCAAGGTTGGGTCTAATTTACATTTGAAATATTTAGTAAATATTATTTCTTTATTCTAACTGAAATAAAAAAAGGTGGCTATGAAATGTTCAGTTTCCAAAACCGCACTACACACGTATTATATAACGTAATGAAAACATAAATAAATACTAATATTAAAAAAAACAAAACTGAAATATACCAAACCAGATCCCTTCTTTTTTCTCTCATCTTTCCTAATAGCCCATTCTACCTTACTTTCTCGAGTCTATCTCTCTTCCTATCTACTATCATCTGTACTTTGCTCTCCTCAACCAATTGGGCTTCTCCCTTCTCTTCCTATTCAGAAGACATGAAGCTCACTAATGTCCACTCCAAGAGGAGGGACTCCGTCACCACGCCAACAACCGCCAGCTCCCGCTTCACCGCCACCAGCCGCCGTCGTTATCCCCCGCTTCCCATCCATCCCCATTCGGGAGACCTAACCCAAACCCTTCTCATCATCCGCCGCCGACCTCCGTGACAACCCCGCCTACGAGATTTCTTCGATCGCCGCCTGCCGTACATCCTCCGGTAAAAACCCCTCACCTACCATTCCCAGCAAACACGCGCCGACCGGTAGGGTCCGCCATCACTCCGTTGGCCGTCATCGCTATCGAGCTCCGCCATCGGGTGCAGCCACACCGATCCATCACTTCTACTGCCCCGCTTCGAAAATGAAGAGATGGGCGTTAGGGCTCCTGATCTAGCTCCAGTTTCGGGTTATTGAGTCCGGGTTCTGGGGCGGGTAGTCCATTCCCCCGGGGAAGGGGAAGAGGCCATTGACCTGTTTGGGGAGCTAAATGAGGGCTTCAAATGGGGTTTCTGAAAATAATGAACTCCCGGATTCGTGAGAGCTTTATTGCGAATTGCTGCTCGGAGACAGGAATATATGTAATAGGTGTAATAGATCTTGAAACGTGGTTTAATTTCCCTAATAGGTTTGCTGAGATGTGTTTTCTTTCTTATCTTAACTTATAATATTTTAAACTTATAATTTGGATCTAAAATGTTTGCTGTAAAAGTTATTGAATTGGACGTGTTTCTTTATTGGTGAGGATAAATGGGTAATTTTTTTGTTTTGATTTTTATAATAATGTTTTCAAAAATTTTCTCCATTTTATTGATTTGTTGGGCGTTTTTTTATTCCTTTGTTTTCATCTGTGAAGTATATAATAATTGGGCTTGGAGGTTTTAATTATTGAATCTGTTGATTTATTAGTTTATAATAACGGTGTGGTTGATGGCCTCTAAATTTTGATTTATTGTTTTTCCTTTTTTTTCTAGCCAAAATCAACATTGGATTTTTAACTTCAAACCATTTTTGCTATATATAATCCTTTTTTTCCTCAATTCGGGTGATTTGTCTTTTGAGCACAGTTCATTGAAATTAATAAAAATGAAAATTCGCTAGTCTTATATTTCGTATCCGTGGTATTGTCTGTTGTAATGGAGCCTTGTCCAAGACTCGTATCAATAGCACAAACCAACTTGAGTTTTTAGGACTGTGTTCCAATTTATATAGTCAATAGTGCTTTTTGTTTGCTTGTGGTTGTTTGGTGAATGAATTTTGTATTATGGACATTGAAGCACATTCTTTACTTTCCGTATTATCTTTACTCAAGAAACTTGTATATTTAATTTACTTCCATCCCGTTCAATTTTGGATATTTAATCTTTGTCTTCTTTATGAGTAAGATCAGTAAAATGACAAATCAAGTCCAACACATATTTCGCTCAAATTGTTCGGGAATTCCTTATGGGAAAACATATTTTTGTATCCAGTATTTCAGTTTATGCCCCTCATTGGCTTGATCCAAGAATTCCAAATAAATACTATTTGAAAATTCTTAATCCTTTTGAAAATAAATTACTAGTTATGTAAGAGGTTGGAAAGCAAATCCATTGGAAGCTAACTCATGGAAATATAGATCACATTAGGTTTCAATAAAGTTTCTTACTTGAATGGCGCGTTAATGTGTTACTGGACAGGGAGAGTGTTGATCATTCTTTTCATTTTATGTTGTTAAATAGGTTGGAAGGCGAATTGAATCAATGGTTCTCCCCGCTGGACGCAATTACAGCAGTTCAAGTCTTCAGATATTTGACCAATCAAGAAGAATAATATGTGTGGCCAGAAAGAGAAACCTAAAAGTTCTTGAGGCTGGACTCCCTTTTATTACATAAACACCCTCAACGTGCCGGATGGACCAAGTCCTATTTACTGCTTCACAAGAGGCGGGCGGAGCAAATAATTCACATGGCGCCTTTGGAATATAGGCCGCAATGGCAGACTGGGAGGAATTATGATGAATCCGATGCAAAGTCCTTCGTAATACCTGTAATGGCTCTTGCCTCTAACAGGATCAGTTGATGGATCTTTTGTTCAGAATTCTTAGCCACTGGGCGGATGGATTCCCACTGACCGAATCTTTGTCCTCTAATGAGATGCCTTTTAGAAGCCTGGTTTTTGATGCTAATGATGAAACGAATCTATTGTAGAAGAAGTTGAATGAGCTTATGGAACTTATAAAGAAAAACTTGGGCAAATAACTGGGAATTAAATCAAATGCTTCATAACCTTTGCTCTTTCATTGGTTCTATATCAACCGTTATGTTGACCGACTGGACAAGCAGAAATTTGATCTGCTATATGCCTAGCTGATAGGCAGGCTGCAGAAGTTGCAAAAGATGCAAAGAGCCACTAAAGGATCCAGCTTACTTTCCAAGATCCTACTTTCCATATTGAGTTACACATATTGGGATGGGCTGAGGAAAAAGGCTCCTTGCATATCATGAACACTTTTGAATACTTGAAATATTGATTCCACATGCAAAGCAATTGTTTTCTCTCAGGGGTATCAGCAAGCAAAAAATTCTAGTTGGAAGATATATCCTAATGAGTATATCGCAGGAGGATGGGAAAAGTGAAGTTGAATGTGGGCCTCGCAAGCAGAATTTGACCACTTACATTTAGGTCATCCACTAAGCGCACTGCTTTTTGCTCCAGGCAAGTAGCTGTTCTCTTAGAAAGGAGGCAAAACTTGGGGAAGTTGAAATTTGAGTCTTCATAGTTAATTTCCCTAGTTGAAACATATGGCATTACCAACATACCAGGGTTTGTTCCCTATTATGGTCAAAGATGCTTGTAGTAACAAATTAAGTGGTAAAAGTTTAAAAAATAAAAAAAAAGAAAGTTAAACATTTTTTCCTTCTTAATATGCCCATGCAAGACTTTGTTTTTCCTCTTGGAAAGCCACCATCAGCATATAAATTTGAACCCAGCCACTGAGAAGGAAATTCCCAAGCAATAAACTTGGTTTTATCATCAAACAAGCTTATTGAGTTTTGAGTTTGAGGGTATAAGGTCTTACCTAAATTCTAAGAAAACGGGTTTTCATTTTAATTTTTTTTCTGTTGGTTCATTTTCCTGGTCTTATTAAATATGGACATAATGGATTTGTCTGTCGAGGTATAAAGGTATCAAAATCTAGGGGGGGGGGGGGGGGGGGGGGGGGGGGGGGGGGGGGGGGGGGGGGGGGGGGGGGGGGGGGGGGGTGGGGGGTCACTTTTAAGGTAGGAGAAAGTTTATGCTTATGTAAACAGCAAGTAGAAACTCCCAACGGTCTAGCTTTAACGCAAACCTTTTCCAACTTATAGGGACAGTGAGACCTAAACATTATTCCTTGATGCACAAATTTAAAAGGTAAGCAATGTTAAACCTTGGGTGGGGGTTGATAGTAATGTTTCATCATTTATCACTTATCCCATTAGCCACGTACATTCTTAAAAAGTAGAAAAGCCAACTAGACACAAATTGTGACATTATCCGATGGCCAACTACATATTTTCTAGTAAATATAAGCCATGTTATTAATATTTTGTGTCCAGCTTGTGGGATTGACAAAATGTAATATCTGATCTGTTCAAAATTGCAGGAGAAAGGAGAAATGCAGATTCAAGCAGGAGAGCATCATAGAAACACAGCCAAATCCGCATTTACCTGTTCTTTGCCATCCTTGCAAAGGATGTCGGGTGTGAGCTGGCAAACTAATGAAAAGGAATGTATTCAAGCCCTAATACTAAACCGAAGATGGCATCCTTTTTTGCAGCAGGTGTGTGCTGTTGGCCACCCTTCATAGTTTGCTATGGGAATGAGCTCGAAGCAATTCCATTTCTGGTAAACAAACAGAGTTGACAACCAGATGTTAGTACAGGAAATTGAGAGCTGCAGTGAACAATAAGCTTGGAGAAAGATCTTGTGCTGATTGCAGTTGAATATTCAGTTGACGCAGTGAGCGGATGGTGGGGAAGGCAATAATCCGTGAGATTGGCCTCCTTATGTGAAGCTGGATACTGGCAATAGCCAATTTTGGTGAAAGTTAGGAATTAAGAACAAGACTTGACAAACTGAAGGAAGGTGGGTTGACAAGAAATATCACCAACAAGAGAGTGTGTTACCCCGCTATCCAGATTTTTAATATTTTCCTTATCCTAACCAGTGAAATCTTTAATTTTTTGTTTTAATATATTGACACTTTTGTTGATATCCACAATTCCATAGAACCTTGTTGAAGAAAAGTTCTTATTTTAATTAGTTTATGGTAAGATTTTATAGGTTATTAATAATAATAACCGAACACTTTTTGTTGAGGCAATTTTTGTGTTTCCATTTTATTTAGAAACATTAGAACCAATTAAAATTAAATGAGGCTCTATAATCTTCCTAAAGACAGTTTCCTATATTACCCCTTCCTTGAGTAATTTAGAGGCCTTTATGGTATTATATATGTTTGGGAGATTGGTCAGATGATAGTGGGAGTTGATCTTAGTTTTCCTATGTAAACTAGCACAATGTTTGAACAGTGTTTCGCAAAAATTATGGGGCTTAACTGCCCCCCTGAAGGCATTGATTTCACGAACACTTGAATTTAATAAATAGAACTTAAGACAGATATCTGAAGATTTTGACATCGTAAAATAATAAGATTACTGATATGTAATATTATTATTATTTATAGACTAATATTTTGGATAATCCAAAAAATAGTGATGAATATTGTTTTGGCAAAAAGAACATATATTTAGGTTTTCCTAAAGCAACAGGCAGTGGGTTATTTGTTGGGGATAAGATTATATTGTCATATCAAATAGATTATGGGGAAAAAACAACAGGAGTAAGTGCAAAGGAAATGGGCATCTTATCCAGATGGGATATGTAATTTGAGAACTAGAGGGCTATAGATTGAGTATGAGTTTTGGCTTCAAGGCTCAAGCTTGAGCTTAGGAAATTTTTTTAAATGAGATTGGTGTCGGAAGCTTTTTAAAACTAGCCTAGATTAGGTGTTCGAACTCAAATCGTTCAATAACTCGAGTTGTCTCACGAGTTTTCGTCCGAACTCAAGTCCAAGTTAAATTCTGGTCCGAGCTTGATTTTTTAATTTTTTGGCTGTGTCCGCCAAGACATTTTTTAAAATTTTGGCTCGACTGTTTAGCTGATTCTCTACTACATGATTTAATTTGGAAAATGGGAATGGTTGTAAATTTGTTAAAAATGTCTTCGATAATTGTTTTTTTTTTCTATGTTTCTTAAAATTTGGATGACTGATAACTTGTTAATTAGGTAATTGATAAAGAATAAAGGTAGTATTATTGATTGTTTGAATGTGAATTGTCAAGTTTAGGGGAGTAAATCTCTGAATCGAGCCTAATAAATGAGTTCGAGCTTAAGTCGAGTAATGCTAATTCAAGCTCCAACTCATTCATGTAAACTAAAAAAATACGCTTGTATGTTATGCTTTGTGCTTGCCTAAATAGGACAATTAGTTAGATTGAGTTGTAAACAAGTTGAGTCGA
>CM068386.1:18633417-18858474 GCA_034770075.1 Aralia elata | reverse complement strand
TTAATTTAGTGTTAAAGTCCCTGTTATAGGTTCCTTATTAGTCCATTTTGATTAGTTCATACATTATATAACTTCCTTTTCACTTCTCATTTTTCTTATCACACTTCCTGTTTACTTGACTACTTAACATGTAGTTTAAGTTCTCCAAATCCTCATCTTTACATTACATTTAGATTGCTCAATTACTCGGTAACATTAATTAAGTCAATCTCTAACTCGTGTTGTTCTTTTAATCACCAGTTAACATTTAATTTAGATCTTTATAACTTATCATTTATTATCACAATAGGGTGAATAATGCCCAATTGGATTTAGTAAGTTTAATCCTACATCTTATACCTCACGACACATCAAGCTTAAGTCTATATATAACTTAGTATATTAATAGTATCCCTTTTAAATCCATTCATTTGTGTGATTGTTTATTAAGTTTTATAACATATTTTACAATATTCCTTTACATCACCTCAATTAGGGTTGTATTAAGGCATTTCCTAGAATTGTATAATTAAAATCTCATTTTTGGGCCAAAGTTGGTAAATCGGGCCGTGTTGACGGCGCTCAATTTGACATCATGAACCCATGCGCTCTGCGGTGGGTGCTAGGTTATATTTTGGTTTTGGCCGGCGTATTCGGCGCTTTGCGGCACCCACTTTTAACCCTTGGAAACCGGCGCTGCGGCGCCTCAGCAGGACTCATGCTTTCGTTTTTGCAGTTCGCAAATAACACAGTTCCCAAAACCACAAGTCATCCAATTTCTTCATTTTAACAGCAAATTAGACGTACCCAGATATTATAATACTTATGTAAAAACAAAACATACACCTCTCACACCAACATATATACAGCCGAATGTCTAACAACTTAAAACTAATCAATTTTATAAGACTCACAAATAATCAATGTTTCATGTTTAGTTTTTTACATATTCCACTACTTTTAGCGTAATCAACCGCTATGGATTCCGTTATTCAACCAATTTGGATCCGTTTTAAGCTTTTGTTGTTTTCGTTTTCTAATGCATTAACAATAAATCCATCTTCAATTTACAGATTATTACTCAAACATACTTAGCCAATTTTTTACTGCGCAAAACCAAGCCAAATAACATACATATAACAACAAAAACCTCAATTTCTTCCACTTTAAAAAATATGTTTTTTCAATCGGATTTGATTACTCCAAAAATCAATCTATGTGGACAACATATATCAGATTAAACAACTCCAATAACACATGAACCCCATATTTCCTCAAACAAATTCGACCCCTAGAAATTTCAATTACATGAGAACTTAGATAACAAAAAACTAAAACTAGAAATCTATAGTCTTTTATCCTTTCATTTAGGTTGTAAGGGTGGGGATGATAAGGAGAGCATGACTAATCTCCTTCTTTCATCTTGATTTCTTTCCTTTGATTTTGTCTCTCAATTTTAACCGAGAGTTTTCTTCTCTCCTGAATTTCTCTTCTTTCTCTTGCTCTTTGGCTTCGCCAAAACCAACTGATGAAAAATAACTTACCGTGACGTTTTAGTTGGAGGTTGTTCAAGCGGTTTAAGAAAATCAAAGGTTTAGGGCCATGTTTGGCCATAACCCATTTTAAAAACTTCATATCTTAATTTATTTTAATAATATTCTTATATATAAGATACTTTGCCACTATCTTTAATTTAATTAGACCTATTTTATTAATAAATCTAATTAAATCTTACTAGCCAAAAATTATAATACTTTTATTTAATAAATCATTTTATTTAAATAAACCCCCATCAATCCTCTATTTAATTATTCAATTTAAATTAAGAATATTACTCCGTGTAATTAAAATACGTCCCAATTCTAAAAAGTGTTTATAATGAATTTACTTAATATTAACACACTTAATTAAATTATTCTGCCATAATTTCCATCAAATATTTATTCAATACAATATTTTAATCTACGAAATTCACAATCATTACTACATTAAACATGTTTCATTTATATGTAAAACATATTACTTTCTCATTTTATTAAGATATATATAATCTACATTTAAGTGTATTACTCTAATTATTTATGTAAATTTAATTCATAAAAAATTATTATTGCTACCAAAGTGTAAATCAATCATATTATATTATTTTCATAAATGTAATTTTCAACTTAATAATATTCAGCTTTAGCTTCCTTTTCGTAACAGTTTCATTTACTCTTATCAATGGTTATAATTAACTATTAAACCTCATTCTTTTTCTTAATATATAAAATATATATTTTTATAAATATATGCAACGACGCTAAAAACAAATCACATTAACCAAATATACATCGCAGCATAAATATAAAACTTCGAACCCAACACATAACAAGAATTTTTTTATTTAGTAAATTCTCATTTTAATAGCTTCTGAAATAATCCTGGGTTGTCTAAATACAGAGCTATTTGAAGGATGACATTGTGGAAAGGCATTAAGAAGAGAGAAGTTGTACAGCTAAGTTTTCCAAATGTGAATTCTGGATAGAGCCGGTACAATTTCTAGGACATGTGATCGACAAGGAAGGGATTCTCGCGTGGATCCATCAAGAGGTTGAAGCTTGTGCTTAAACTGTGATTAAGCCGAGGATAAACACTGTCAAAAGTAAGCGAGTTTCCTAGGATTGGTAGGTTTATTAACAGAAGGTTTATTCATGGATTTTATATAAAATTGGTGACCTCCCGTTAACGAATTTGACTAGGTAAAGAGGGCCGGTGAAGTTTCATTTGGACTCGGGAAAAGTGTGGGGAAAATTTTCAAGAATTAAAGAAAAGGGTTGAGGTACGACACCTGTGTTGTCTCTACCAGAATAGCAAAGAAAATTTTGTGGTTGTACAGTGATGCGTCGCATAAAGGGCTAGGTTGTGTGGCCTTATTGTAGAATGGTAATGTCATTGCGTATGCATCGACGACAATTTAAAGGGATCTATTAGAAGGGGTGATCTCTACACCATGATTTAGAATTGACCGCAGTAGTGGTTTTTTTTTTTTTTGGCTTGTGAAGATCTGGAGACACTATCTCTACGAGGAGAGAAGTGTGAAATATATACAGAACCACAAGAGTCTGAAATATTATTTTCACACAGAAGAGTCCTAAACAGATGGCGACATTAGGATAGATGGCTTGGAATTGATAAAAGATTACGACTGACGAGATTTTATACCATCCGGTAAAGCGACAGACGTTGTGGCCGACGCCCTTAAGCAGAAAGGGTTGGGAGAAACTGTCTATGTTAACCGTCTCAGGAAAGAGCTAATTATAGCTATGGCAAAGTTGGAGTTGGAGGGTGAAAGTATCCAGAGGAGTCTGACGAAAAATTGTTTCAAATGGGAGATCAGGCCTAAAACTTTGTTATTGGTGGATAGTTAAGGAAGCTACAATTTCAGGACGAAAGAATGTGAGAAAATCAGAAAAAGAATATCTGAAGGTAATGAAGTGAAATTCAAAGTTGATAATGAAGGATTATTAAGATTCGAGGGCAGAATTTGGGTTCCGCCAGTACTAGAGGTTAAGGAGGAAATTTTGAGCGAGGCTCATAGCTCAAGATATTCGATTCATTCGGGGAGTACGAAGATGTACCAGGATCTCCGACAGCATTTCTGGTGGCCAAATATGAAAACGAACATTGTAGATTGTGTGGCCAAGTGTTTTGACATGTCAGAAAGTTAAAGCAGAACATCAAAGGCCAAATACTAACAAACCGTTAGAAATCCCAGAATGGAAATGGGAACATATCACCATGGATTTTGTAGTAGGTCTTCCGACGACTTAGAAAGGTTTCGACGTAGTTTGGGTTATCGTAGATCAACTAACGAAATCAACATATTTCTTACCGATCAAGATCAGATTTAACTTAGATCAGTTAGCGAAGTTGTATGTGAAAGAGATTATTTCGAGGCACAGTATTCCAGTTTCTATCGTCTCAGATAGGGATCCGCGATTCACATCGAATTTCTTGAAGCGACTACAAGAATGCATAGGAAAGCAGTTACGTATGAGTACAACATATCATCTACAGACCGACGGACAGAGCGAAAGAATGATTCAGACATTGGAAGATATGTTAAGAGCTTGCATCATGGATTTCAAAGGAAATTGGGATGATCATCTACCATTGGTGGAATTTGCTTACAATAATAGTCACCACGCAAATATAGGCATGCCGCCATATGAAGCGTTGTACGGCAGAAAGTGCAGAACTTTATTATGCTGGGATGAAGTTGGCGAACGTCAATTACTAGGACTAGAACTGGGAAAGATTGATAGTTGTTCAGGATAGACAGGAGAAATATGCCGATCAACACCGCAAGAATCGCGGAATTTTAATCTAGTAGCTACGTTTTCCTTAAAAGTGTCCTCACTGGAAGGGTAAAATTCGATTTAGTAAAAGGGAAAACTGAGCCCGAGGTTCATTAAACCCTTTGAAGTGGTACAAAAAGTTGGTGAGGTCACGTATGAGGTAGCTTTACCTTCGGCGTTAGAACATATTCACAATATTTTTCATGTCTCGGTGTTATGAGCATACAAACCCGACTACAAGCATGTTATAGAATATGAACCCCTGCAAGTCGAAAAAGGTTTATCCTACGAGGAAGTGCCTATTTCAGATAGTTGACAGGAAAGAGCAAGTACTCAGAAATAAAATTAATACCTTCTGTTAAAGTGGTCTGGAGGAACCACAACGCTGAAGAAGCTACGTGGGAAATTCGAAGATCAGATGATAAAAAATTATCCTCAGTTATTTGCTTAGTCTATGTGTAGCGATTCTGGGGACAGAATCTTTGTAAGGGGGAGAATGTAACGGATTTAATTAATCGAGTCATGATTCTAGGGGCAGAATCACTTTAAGGGGGGAAGGATGTAACGAACGCGAATTTTACATTTAATCTTTAAATATTTATTGAATTAAATAAATATTTGTATGATTTATTTATTGAGCTAAATAAATATTTGATGAAATTATTATAGATTGATTTAATTAAATGTGTTATATGGATTATATTAATGTGAAATAATTTTATGGTGCAAGGTGTGAATTTAATTGATTTAATTGAGATAATTTAATTAAATGAGTTATTTATTAATTTTTGACATTGTTCAATTAATTTAATAAGATTTATTAATTTGTCGTAATTAAATTAATGAGAATTTTAATTATATGATTAATTTGATTTAATGTATAGTGGTGGCTTTTATTTAATTGTAATTAAATAACAGGGTTTGATTTATTAAAGTGTGATAATAAACTATATAATAAGTAAGTTAATTAAAATAAACCAAAAAGAGAACTTATAGGGACAACCAAACATCGGCCTCAAGAAACATAGGAGCAGTTAAGTGTATACTGGCCTTAACTGACACCTATGTTACGCCATGTTAATAATGTCAGTTCATGTCATATTATTTTCTTAGCCAATTTAGAAAACACAGAGTGAAACTTGAGAGAAAATTGTGATTAAGAAGGAGTTTGGAGAATCAAAGAAGCTTTCTTTCATCTACTAGCAATCTAAACAAAAAATCAAGGGTAATTTCCTAATCCCAAGCTTCAATTTATGCTTTATAGTTTTCCCTCCATGAACGGATATTTTTAAGTTCTCTGTTAATTGAGTTTCATGATTAAATTATTGAAAAGTAGTTTGTAATCATTAATATGCATGTATGAATCATTATATGATGTTTATAAATTGTTTTAGAGTAATTAATCCATGAGATTATGTTTTAATTGGAGTGTTGAAGTTACAGAGAACTAGTATTTAAATATGGCTTAAATATATGAAAATTTATGTTTAAATTGTATATTAATCGGTAAATTGATGGTTGATTATGTTTATCCATCTAGAAACGAAAAGAACGAAACTTAAACAGGCTGATTTGGTGTTATAACGAGTCTGTAATGTGTGATTTCATGATATTCGGCGAAACTTTGATAAAATGGCAAAAACCTAAATTTTTTATTCTTAGATTCATGGTTTATGTGATTTAAGTTGTTAAAATCATGCTATGATTGTTATTATATATTTCTGTAAAGTTCAGAACCTATGGGTAGTATTAAATTTGTTGTTTGAGTGAAGCTTTGGCCAAATTTGACATTTTCTGTGTTCTTCGCGAACTTGGGCAACTGAACCTGTAGCGCGGCGCCGCAGTGCCGATACAAAGAGTAAACCGGGCGCCGCATTGCCAGACCGGGTTGTCCGGATCCGGGTCAGGTCAGCGCCACTGCGCTAGCTCAAGGCTTATGCCAAGCGCCGCAGCGCCGGTCCGGGTCGGGACGAGTCAAAAACCTAGAAAATAAAACTTTTCCAGATTTTAAAATAAAATAATTTCACACGTATGATGCAATATATTATGCATGCAGTAAAGATAATAAGACATTAAGAATATGAGTTATGAAGTGACTAAACGATTACTTTGAATTAAACTATGATCATTGATTGTTCAAAGTAACTTAAATGTATAGGTTACTTAAAGAGCAAGTAGATAATATTAGTTGTAGCAGACGCACGAGGCAAGTTTTCATACTATAACTTGATTTCAATTACGCAAATTGTAAATTCTACTCTTATAATGAGCAAGTTTCTTAACTCCACTTTATATTGAGCAAGTTCTTTACCCTAGTTCATTCAAGTTCATGAATTCAAATGAGATATTCTAATTCCTTTTAGTAATACTTCAGTTATACAGAATTTATTCAATTGTACATTTTGTGAGCTTCAGTCTTTGGATCTTCAATACCATTTACATTTTAATTATGGAGCCTTGATTGACTAGCGAACCCTTATTGATTTGACTAGTCCATAGTTGATGAGCGTTCTAAATTCTAGAAATGTTATTGAAGTAAATCCAAACTAAACTTCCTTTGGTGCAGACTCTGATGTCAAACTAAGATAAACAACCCTTTTATAGGGGATTCTGTAATACTCCGAACCCTAATAAGATTTGTATATGTAAATTATGTGTTTATTAAATGAAATTTCATGTTCCGACTTTGTGTTATGTGATTTTATATTTTATTTAAGAATTAGGTCAAATAAAAAATTTTCGCCAAGCAGTTGTGTCGTGCTTGCACGGACAAAATGATTTGTCGTGCTTCCGACGATTACACCGAGAAGCGTCTCGGCAAATTATTTTTGTCAGCTACTGTGTCGTGCTTAGAAATGACGAAGTGATTTGTCGTGCTTTGGAGTTAATATAATATTATATTAACTGATAAAATTTTAAAATAAGTTAATTAGGGTTTAAAATGATAAACTAAAATAAAAACCCTAATTTGAAAACCCTAATTGATAAAAGTTGTCCAAATTGGTCAATTAAAACCCTAATTACTGTACAAGAATCCTAATTGAGATAATTAGATTCTAATTAATAAATTATAACATTAATTAGGAATCATTGAACTTATATTAAAACCCTAATTCAAGATTAAAACCCTAATTGTAGAATTCGAAACCCTAAAACCCTAAATTGATTCAAGAACATTAAATTATGAATTGATAAATCTTAATTATGATATAATAGTTTAATTAAGGTATTACTAAACATGATTAAACATCTTAATCATGATTAACAAAAATCTAGGTTTAATTAGTAAGTAAATGAATTAAAAATAAATTTAAACCAGTAGAAATTGAGCTAGGAGTGTGCAAGCTTGTGCTCAACACACTCCAGCACAAGTAGGTGGTTAGGATCAGATTAGAGTAGCACAAGTATCAAGGCTAGATATTTGTGGAGGCCAGATTTGGAAAAAGAAACCCTAAAAACCCTAATTTGCAAATCCTATAAATAGAACATCATGCTGGTCAGTTAAGCCACGAATTTTACAAAGCCTAAACATTTACAATCATACCATAACAAGCCTCTGCAAGCATAAGATCGGAATCAAAAGCCAGAGATCAAAAATCTAAGAAAAAGGTGCAAAACCCTAATTTTTATGCTAGATCTTCAAGCCTGTAATAATTTTATGTTTTAGATGTTTAGGATTATGTGTAAACATGTTATTTGATGATCTGGGTTGGTTAAACAAGGATCCATAACATTTAAATGGTCAAAATTGATGAAAAACATGAACTGACTTTGGCAGCCCAGAATGGTCATGACAGGCTACTTTGTCAGACATTTTGATCGGTTTAAATTGGTCGTTTGATCTGTTTTAAAGTTTGTATATGTAGTATGCCATGTTAACTATAATATCCAATTGGTAGAATAGTAAAAAAATGTCTAGGATGAAAGATATTAACAGTCAAAACCCGTTGGCCGCTCACGGATGGCTGATTCTGGGCAACCCAAAAAATTCTAAGTAAATCTGATAGCAGTCTGACAAGATTTGACCGGCTTTAATCTTGCTTATATGTTGTTTGTAAATGTTATTTCTTGGATTAAACATGTTCTATGTCATGTATACTACATCCTTGAATCATTAAACCACATAAAAAATAACTACCATGAAAGTTATTAACGGTCAAACATGGTTGACCGACCATGACCAAAGAGTTTCTGGGTTACCCAGAAACTCAAGAACAGCATGAACATACTAGTTTGACCATGATTTATCTACCATCATATGATGTTGTATGAGCTAAGATAATACATGTCGTTATACTCTACCTTGTAGGCTACAACAAGAAACAAAGATGCAACCCAAATCATTAACCAACTGGAATTAATTTGAGGTCAAAAGTCTCAATTGGACCATGACCGGCTGTTCTTCAGTGAAGAACACCTTTAGCGACACTCTCCTTCCCAAACCCAGAACACTAAGTTTATATGCAGTCCGTCGCTAAAGGCCTTTTGCGACGGTTTTTAATAAAAATTAATAAAAATAATTAAATAAATTATATAAAATTATAAATAAATATTAAAAATTCATATTAATTAATAATAAATATTAAAAAATTCATTTTTAATTATATTTAATATTTTTATATATTCTGATAAATATTTTTATATAATTATTTAATTTAATTAAATATTAAATTATTTAATAAATATTTTAAATAAATAATTTAAAAATGATAATTAATGTATTTAAAATATTTTAAATGATAATTAATTTATTTAAAAATATTACCAACTTTCGAAAATTATTTTAAATAATAACTAAATTATTTAAAATAAAATATTAAATATTTAATAATATTACAAATGATAATTAAATCATTTAAATATTAAACAAAGTTTTAAAAATTATTATAAATAATAATTACCTCATTTAAATGATAAATAAATTCTAAAAATATTACTAATGATAAAATAAATAATTTAAATAAAATTCTATCTATCTAAAAATATTATAAATGATAAATAAATTATTAAAATAATATTTTAAGTATCTAAAATTATTCTAAATGATAAATAAACCATTTGAATATCATGTTAAATGTTTTAAAAATATTCTAAATGATAATTAAATCATTTAAATATTAAACTAAGCTTTAGAAATTATTATAAGTAATAATTAAATTATTATAATGATAAAATAAATTATAAAAATATTATTAATGATAAAATAAATCATTTAAATAATATTCTATTGTTCTAAAAATATTATAAATGACAAATAAATCATTTAAATAATATTTTAGGTCTCTAAAAATATTCTAAATGGCAAATAAATTATTTAAATAACATATTAATGTTTTAAAAATTATTCTAAGTGATAGTTAAATCATTTAAAAATATTCCTAAGCTTGTAAAATTATTTAAAAATATTTCTAAGCTTCTAAAAATATTATAAATGATAATTAAATTATCTAAACTAATATTTAAGTTTTATTGATAAACCTATGTGTTTAGCTATCTAATGACGCGACCGAGATACCGAATCGACGTCGAACCTTCGTGAAACTTGTCTAGTTTAATTAGATAAGTATTATTATAGATTCTAATGTTTATTATTGATATGAATATACATAAATAGACTGCCCAACGTTGATAAACAACGTAAACTTAATGTGCTACGCACATGCAAGTGTCCTAACCTTACTCAACTTATATTATGCAAGTATTATACATCTTGCTATCAATTATTGTGAAGTTATTGCTTCTTGTTCAGCATAACTTAAAAATGAATCATTTTTCATATATTAAAGCAGAAATTTGTTGTGTCAAACCAAATTATTTTGGTACGACATCTTATACTGAGTAAAATGAGACACCTTGGATGGAAGGTGATCTCGAAAGCTTTATGATAAGGTAGTGTGAAGTCAATGGAATAAAATTGACATAAATGGTAGGATGATATGTATACTCCTAGGATATTGGTGAGGCTGATCACCTACTAGATATCCGAACTCAAATGATTCTAAGTCATTGAAGACTAATAGAACTAAATGAAATATATGGTTCCGGTACAGAACCCTCGGTTATATACATCAAATGACATCTTTCAAATCAAATACATTGTGTTTACATATTCAAATGAACTTGCTGAGCATTTGTAGCTCATTCTTGCGCATATCTTCTTTGCAGCTTTAAATGATAAACCCAGCACCTCTGGTACAGATAAAGGAAAAGGACATGTTTATTAGTTTTAATTTCTGTTCTGAATAATTCAAGTCTTTTATAAGGCTTTGTTGTAATAACTTAGTGCTGAGAACAATATAATTGAACCAAATGATATGTAATATATTATGATCCTTTATTTCATCGAATGCGTTATACTCTAATCTTTATTTTCTTTAGCATAGTTGTACTAAGTAAATACAGTATCTATACGAACTATACATCTGAATGAGGGCATTTAAATGATATTGAAAGTCCTATAAGCTCTGAGGTTACACTTAATGAGCGCCGGTAAGGTGCCATCTTTACCGGAATACGCCCCTTAGTTCTATGGACAATCTTATCGTTAATACTGTGAATGTCAGATAGATAGGGAATATCGATATAATAGAAATATTCATTAGATATGAATCTATACATCCAAGTGAGGGTATCCAAACACAGACAACGTTCTGGCCGGAACTAGTACCTGTTATGGGATACTGTGAATTTTGGATAGATAGAAGTCATACTTTATTGAATATTTATAGTTGTATAGTTTCACGTGAGCACCAGATCTGCTACAGGAGGTGTAGAGAATTTGGGGGCGTCACAGGATGGTATCAGAGCTGTAGATTATAGCTCTAAGGTAATTAGAAAATACCTTAGGATATAATCTTTGAGTCCGTAAAATACTTAATACACATAAGATAACCTTAAAAGCCTTATATTTTTGTGTAAACATGCTTCATCATAATACTAAACAAGTAAAAAAAAAAATTTTAGAATGGCAGATGATAAGTAGCTTTCATACCTACTTATTGGTTACTTTTTGGTTTCATTTGTTGCTTATCTAGTAGCTCCTTAGTATGTTTTCATGCATTTTTTCCTTTCTTTCGGTATCGATTCACTATTCTCATTATATGGCTTTTGCACGGTTTTTGGTTAATTTGACACGAGTTTTGTTGCAATTGTTGTTTGGGAGCTTAATGAATTTTTGTTGCTTGTACAGGACACGAGAATCGAGAAATCTGGCTACAGTAGTACATCAGCAGACTGGCAGCCTGCGCAGCTGCGCCCAGCTTGGCCTTGTGGCCGGCGCAGCTGCGCCCCTCCTGTTCCTGCCATGCCTCCCCGGCGCAGCTGCGCCCCTTTTGCAAAGGGTGCCGGCACAGCTGCGCCTGTCGCCAGCCAGCCATGCAGACACGTTCCATCCAGCGAAGTAGCACTACCATGAAATTATGCAATGCCAGATTTTGAGGGATTAGTGGGTTTAAACTTTATTAGTGGGAATCAGAATAAGTCAAATGAAGACAAATTAAGCATGGAATATAGCCAATTGAGAATTCAATTGTGGGGAGCCTCTCCCACACGAAAATTAGAAAAGTTTACTGCATTCTTAGTTCCAATATTGAAACAACCAGCTGAGCTTCAAATTTACTTGGGAACTGAAGAATGGAGCTACATGGATGCTGAATTGAAGCTTGGGAGTAAGAAATCAACAATCTACACAACTTGGGAAATCATCAGAAGTTGCATAACGGAAACATGGAGCTTTAATATTTCATGTTTTTGATTAATTTTTCCTATTTTGTAATTATGATGATGAACCAATTGTGTATGATGAATTCTAGTATTGCTATCATGAACTAAATTTAATTCTTGGGATTATAATGGATCTTTTGCATTGCTAAAAATTGAAATGCTTCCTTATTATTGCTAGTTGGTTATGAAATGAATGTCTAGCATAATCTATACTTAATGTTTAATTGCTTGATCACCAATTACTGTGATAATTTATATGGAATTGAGAAAGAAAATATAAATTGAGATCTAATTATGCTAGCATATGTTCATAATTTTTACATTCCTCGTGAAGATATGATTCGTGCTTAGGATAGAGATATACCGAAGCACCATATGTGACCAATTGAGAACTTATTCTTAAACCCTCTTGATTGTAATTCACATAGAGATATAGTGCGTTAGTCATCTAGGGTGTTCACATTCATTCTATCAATTGTGGATTTAGTGTGATAGGAATATGGTGCATCGAAAGGTGGTCATATTTTACATTCGTGTTCTTGACCAACATTCTATAATAATCAATTAGCAACAATAGGAAGCATGGAAATCTAAGTTTGTAATAAGTAAAATTATAATCCCAAGCCCATAAAATCTGTATTTATACAATAATAATTTGTTTTATTTGTTTCATTAGTAATCGTTAGATAATCTCATCATTAAAATCAATTGTTTAAAGAGACTGAAATAATTATAAAATCGGTGTTTGTAATAAAAAATGCAATTCTATTCCTCGTGGGATCGATACTTTACTTACTTTATATTACTTGTGGATCACGTGCACTTACGTGTATGAGTCGTATTTGTTATACATACAAATATCCCAACAAGTTTTTGGCGCCGTTGCCGGGGAATTGTAATTGTGTTTATAACTTTCATCATCAATTTAAATTAGATTGGTTTTAGTTAAACAAATATGTTCTTGTCTTAATTCTATTTTATTTTCTTCTACATTGTCATAGGTACTCTTGAGTAGTGTATGCATACTCGATCGAAGAATCCTAACCTATTGCCTTTCGTGGATAACATTGAGAAAAGGGTTCAACAGTTAAGAAAGTGTGCTGAAAATACTCTAGAGGATCTAGACCAACCACAAACAATGGCGGGAGAAGCACAAAAAGCATTAAGAGATTATGCTACGCCAAGGATCAATGATTTGCAATCAAGTATCTCAAGGCCGGCCATAACAGCCAATTCCTTTGAAATCAAACTAGGGACTATCCATATGATCCAAAATTCTGTCCAATTCGGTGGAATGGTGGTTGATGACCCAAATGAGCACTTGATAAATTTTTTGGAGATCTGTTATACATTCAAATTTAGTGGGATTTTAGAATATGTAGTGAGATTGCTGTTATTCCCATTCACATTGAGGGATAAAGCAAAGAGTTGGCTACACTCACTACCACCGGGATCTATTACCACTTGGCAAGATTTGGCGCATAAATTCTTAGCAAAATTCTTTCCACCAACCAAAACTGCTAAGTTGAGAAATGACATCTCCTCATATGAGCAACATCATGGAGAATCCTTGTACGAGACATGGGAGCGGTACAAGGAACTATTGAGAAAGTGTACACATCACGGTTTGCCGCAATGGATGCAACTTAACACATTTTACAATGGGTTGAATATTCAAACACGGGCAGGCATTGATGCAGCTTCGGGAGGAGCATTCATGGGTAAAAACTATGATGAAGCTTATGAACTTTTGGAGACCATGGCTGCAAATAACTATCAATGGCCATCTTCTAGATCCAACCAAGCAAAAGTAGCAGGGATATTAGAGGTTGACATACCCACTTCACTTCAAGCCCAGATATCTGCTATAGTCAAAAAGATTGACAACCTATATGAAGGAAATGGGCAACAAGTTTCCATGATTTGTGAGCTTTGTGCAGGTTCACACTCTTCTGATCAATGTGCCATCAATGCTGAGTCTGTGTATTTTGTGAGCAACTACCAGCGACCAGCAAATCAATATCAGAACAGCTACAATTACGGAAATAGGAATCACCCGAACTTTTCATGGAGCAACCGTCAAGATTATCCACAAGCCCCAAAACCTCTCGCTCCTCCGGGATTCCATAATCAACAACAAGTCACAGCCTTTGATAAAAAGGTTGCTGAAATGAATGAAAATTTGGAGAGATACATAGCCAAAACGGATAAGTTGGAACAAGGCCAAACATTAGGTTTCAAGAATTTGGAAAACCAGATGAGTCAATTGTTCAGTTTGTTATCTAGTAGACCTCAGGGGGCCCTTCCTAGCGACACAAAAGTCAATCCAAGGAGAAATGGAAAAGAGCAATGCCAAGCTGTCACCACCAGAAGTGGGAAGCAGACCCTGCCAACCAGCGCAGCTGCGCCCATGTCACATGAGAAGCTAGCGCAGTTGCGCCCTTCTCCAGCACTGGATTCAGCCGGCGCAGCTGCACCCTCCCCCAGAAACTGACTCTGCTAAACTTTTTGAAGAGGAGGATAGCATTGAGAAATCTGAGCCCACACCAACAAAAAGCAGAGAAAAGACTCAACCCCCTCCCACCAGATATTATCCACCAGTTTCGTACCCTCAGAGGCAGCAAAAGCAGAAAATGGATAAATAATTCTCTAAGTTTCTTGAGGTTTTCAAAAAGCTTCAAATTAACATACCATTTACAGAATCCTTAGAACAAATGCCGAGCTATGCCAAGTTCATGAAGGGGATTCTATCAAGGAAAAAGAAATTGCAAGATTTTGAAATTGTAGCTTTGACAGAGGAATGCAGTGCGGTATTACAAAGAAAGCTACCTCCAAAATTGAAGGATCCGGGCAGTTTCACCATTCCTTGCACCATTGGAGACCTGTCAATCAAAAAATGCTTATGTGATCTTGGTGCAAGCATCAATCGCATGCCATTATCCGTCTTTACTCAATTGGGATTACCAGCACCCAAGCTAACAAATGTCTCTCTTCGGCTAGCTGATCGTTCAGTCGCATACCTGAGAGGAATTATGGAAGATGTTCTTGTTAAGGTTGATAAGTTCATATTCCCAGCTGACTTCATAATCCTAGACTTCGAGGAGGACAAGGATATTCCCATCATACTTGGGAGGCCATTTTTAGCTACCGGGAGAACTCTCATTGATGTGCAAAAAGAAGAATTGACAATGAGGGTACAAGACCAAGAAGTCACCTTTAATGTCTTTAAAGCTATGAAATTTCTGACCGAAGAGGAAGATTGTTTCCGAGTTGATATCATTGAAAGTGCAGTGACCGAGGAATGCATAAAAGCCACACATAGTGACTTGCTTGAGATGACACTAACAGGAGACATCGACTGGGACGAGCCCGAGAACTGTGAGTATGTTCAGTTTCTAGATGCAATACCCAGGATGGCAAAATTCAAAGTACCTATTGAGCCCTTAAAAAGCTCAAATGAAGCCTCATCTCATTTAAAACCATCTAGAGAGGTACCTCCAAAACTTGAGCTTAAGCCCTTACCAAGTCACCTCAAGTATGCATATCTAGGCTCTTCAGATACTTTACTTGTCATTATTTCCTCTGCACTAACCTCTTTGCAGGAAGGCAAACTGATAAGAATCCTCCGAGAATTCCAAGGGGCTATTGGATGGACCATTGCTGATATAAAAGGAATCAGCCCCTCATTTTGTATGCACAAGATTTTGATGGAAGATGACAGTAAGCCCACCATAGAGCATCAAAGAAGGCTGAATCCCATCATGAAAGAAGTGGTAAAAGCAGAAATTTTGAAATGGCTAGACGCCGGGATCATCTATCCCATATCCGACAGTCCGTGGTTGAGTCCTGTGCAGTGTGTACCAAAGAAGGGAGGAATAACTGTGGTAAGAAATGAGAACAACGAGTTGATACCAACTCGAACAGTCACGGGATGGAGAGTCTGTATACAAAGCCACGAGGAAAGATCACTTCCCACTTCCATTCATTGATCAAATGTTGGACAGATTGGTAGGGCATGAATACTACTGTTTGCTTGACGGATATTCTGGTTATAATCAAATTGCCATCGCTCCAGAGGATCAAGAGAAGACGACTTTTACTTGTCCATATGGAACTTTTGCTTTCAGGCGAATGTCTTTTGGTCTCTGTAATGCTCCAGCCACATTTCAACGGTGCATGATGGCAATATTTTCTGACATGGTGGAAATCAACATGGAGGTCTTCATGGATGATTTTTCGGTGTTTGGAAATTCCTTCGACAGCTGTCTAGAGAATTTGATCATGGTACTAAAGAGATGCGTGGAAACAAACCTCGTGCTTAATTGGGAGAAATGTCACTTCATGGTTTAAGAAGGAATAATCTTGGGTCACAAAGTCTTAGCAAAAGGGTTGGAAGTGGATAAAGCAAAATTGGAAACCATTGAGAAATTACCTCCACCAACCTCTGTAAAGGGAGTTCGAAGTTTTTTGGGCCATGCTGGGTTCTACCAGAGATTTATCAAAGACTTCTCCAAAATCACAAAACCCCTGTGCAATCTATTGGAAAAGGATGTTTCGTTCATATTCGATGAAAATTGCTTAGCAGCCTTTGAGTTGTTGAAAAAGAAGTTGACAACAGCTCCTGTGATAGTGGCACCGGACTGGTCTTTACCATTTGAGCTCATGTGTGATGCTAGTGATTACGCTGTGGGTGAGGTATTGGGACAGCGCAGAGATAAGGTTCTACATGCAGTCTACTATGCCAGCAAAACAATCTCAGAGGCCCAAATGAATTACACCACCACCGAGAAGGAACTACTCGATGTTGTTTATGCATTCGACAAGTTCCGATCCTATCTCATTGGAACAAAGGTAGTGGTGTACACAGACCATGCTGCAATTCGGTATTTGATCTCAAAGAAAGATGCCAAACCAAGATTAATCAGGTGGATCCTTTTGCTCCAAGAATTTGACTTGAAAATAAAGGACAAGAAAGGCACGGAGAATCTAGTTGCTGATCATCTTTCTAGATTAGACAATCCAGATTTGGAGAGCAAAGAGAAGGTTGAAATAAATGATTGCTTCCCTGATGAACAACTTTTGGCAATCACATCTGAGATCCCATGGTTTGCTGATATTGTCAACTATCTTGTGAGTCATGTACTACCACCGGATCTAACTTCTCAGCAAAAGAAGAAATTTTTGCATGATGCAAAGAGATACATATGGGACGAGCCTTACTTGTTCAAACAATATACAGATCTTGTGATTCGAAGGTGCATTCCCGATGTCGAGACTATCAGTATATTACATGCATGTCATTCTTCTCTGTATGGCGGCCATTATGGAACGCAAAGAACCGCATCCAAAGTACTCCAGGCCGGGTTCTATTGGCCTACTTTGTTCAAAGATGCCCACCAATTCATAAAGAATTGTGATCGATGCCAACGGGTGGGCAACATCTCTAACCACAATGAAATGCCACTAAATGTGATCTTGGAGGTGGAGATCTTTGACGTATGGGGCATAGACTTCATGGGACCATTTCCGTCATCCTGCAACAATCTCTATATCCTTCTTGCGGTTGATTATGTGTCCAAATGGGTGGAGGCTTCTCCTTTACCAACCAATGATAAGGTGGTTCTCAGGTTCTTACAAAAGAGCATTTTCACTAGATTTGGCACTCCTCGCGCGATCATTAGTGATGAGGGAAGTCACTTTTGCAACAAACAGTTCACAGCCCTCCTGGCTAAATACGGAGTGAGGCACAGAATTGCCACGGCATACCACCCACAAATAAATGGGCAAGCCGAAGTGTCAAATAGAGAGGTCAAGAGAATTCTGGAAAAGATTGTTAATCCTTCCAGAAAAGACTGGTCACTGAAGCTAGACGAAGCATTATGGGCGTACCGAACCGCCTATAAGACACCCCTCGGCATGTCCCCTTACCATGTGGTCTACGGCAAAGCATGTCATCTCCCAGTGGAACTAGAGCACAAAGCCTATTGGGCGATCAAAAAGTTAAATTTCGACCCATCTGCAGCGGGAGAGAGGAGACTTCTACAGCTAAATGAACTTAATGAGTTCCGATTGCACGCCTATGAGAATTCCAAACTTTACAAGGAGAAGGTAAAGAGATGGCACAATTGTAAAATCATTGAGAGGAAATTTGAACCTGGCCAAGCGATCTTCCTATTCAACTCCAGGCTCAAATTATTCCCGGGAAAGCTTAAATCCCGTTGGTCGGGTCCCTTTACCATCACAGCTGTATTCCCACACGGGGCTGTCGAAATAATTGGGAAGGACAGTGAACAACCATTCAAGGTTAATGGCCAAAGGCTGAAACACTATTGGGGAGGCGAAGTCGATCGCTAAGAATCCTCAGTTGTCCTAGCCCTGGACTAAGCATGAATGGATAGTCGAGCTAACCGACTTTAAACCAAAGCGCTTCTCGGGAGGCAACCCGAATTTATTATTATTATTCTTTTATTCTTGTGTGGTTTTAATTTAGTTTGTATGATTTCATTTTAACATGATTGTTTGCTTTTCAGGTGTCGAAACGCGCCTTCAACCATATGACTTAAACAGACTTTAAGTTTGGGGGTGCATAGTTTCATTCCATTGCGTATGCATCGTTTGTAAGTTTACTAGTTTGAATTGAGATTTCCGTTTCGTTTTAGATGTGTTGGATATTTATAAGAATTGAGTTTTTCACCTAGAAATTTAATGTGTGTCAAGTGTGTTTTCAAAAAATAAATAAATAAATAAATAAAATTTCATCCAGGGAGTTAGAAGGCCGGCGCAGCTGCGCCGTTCCTCAAGTCATTCGGTGCGCAGCTGCGCTGGGGTCTGTCAGGCAGCGGCATCTGAGCAACAGCGCAGCTGCGCCCCTCCATCAGTTCATCATCAGCGCAGCTGCGCCGTGGTCTATCTGCGCCAAATTTGAGCATCAGCGCAGCTGCGCCCCATTCCTAGTACAGCTATGGCGCAGCTGCGCCCCTCGCTGTAATTTTTTTTATATAAAGACTCGTCCCCATCAGTCAAGTCACATCACAAATCATAAACCCTAAACCTAAACATTCCCTAGCAGTAGCAGTAAACCTAATCTCCTCATCCCTTGCCATTCTTAACTAAACCCTAGCTACACTTAATCTCCACACCAAACCCTAATCACATTCAACCATGCCGAAGCGTGCACGCACACCCCAGCCTTCTTCTTCATCTAGCAGCGAATCCGAATCTGCGGGTGGTGGCATCAACACTCTGGATGCCACCAAGTTTGTCAATCTCTCAGCCCAACACTACTACTGGGAGGTGCTGAACGCCAAATCCTTCATACCAGAGAGGGGTTTGAAGCCCAAGGCACATGATGGGCGAATTCTGGACCAAATTCGGCGTTTGGCCTGGTTGCTTTTCATTGAGACACCCAGGTCCGCCCCGATGGCCATTGTTCGGGATTTTTATGCCAATGCCTGTGAGACCCAAAATGGCATCGCTTTCGTTTGGGGCAAGCAGGTCTCCTACACTGCGCAGGCAATCAACGAGCTTTTTCGCCTGCCGTCTACTACTGCTGAGGCCACCAACTGGGTGGTGCATGAGCGTTTCGAGACTGATCTCGATGCTTTGGTGCGGGAGATGTGCCAGTCGGGCACTCAGTGGAGGACTCAGCCAGGCACCACTCTTAAAGTTCACTTCCCTCATATCGCGCTGAACAGATATGCCAAGGCATGGTACGCCTTCATCTGCGCGAGTATTCTGCCGACCACTCATCACCAGGATGTGACCTGGGACTGGGCGGTCCTCCTACACCGCATTCTACGTGGAGGGAGCATTGATGTGGGTTACATCATTCACCACTCCATGCTTCGTTTCATGCGTGCAGTCACTTCTGGTGCCATTCCACACGCCTCGATTATCACACGCCTTTGTCTTGCGGTGAAGGTGGAATGGGGCGAGGAGACCCTCCAGTTGCCCATGCGGGACATTGACAGTGCCACGATCAGAAAGTACAATGTGTGGCGCGGTGGAGAGTCCCGGCCTAATGGGTTGGGTTTTATTATTGCTGATGAGGAGGAGGAGGCCAGTGAGGAGGACGTGCCTGTACCGCCAGTGCAGCAGGGATGAGGTGGTGGACATGAGCGCGAGATGCGCCGCCTGCAGCGCCGCATGGACGCGTGCACACGAGCTTTAGAGACTACAGTGTCTCCTTTGCAGGTGCACTGTCAGAGGCCTTCAGCTAGCAGGGGGTCCACGTTGAGTTTCCCACCTTCGGTGTCGGCATCCCTTAGGGGAGTACTCTTTACCCTTTTATCTCCAATGAGGACATTGCATATTTTAAGTTTGGGAGTATTAGGCTTGCCTAGTTTCTTTTGTGATGCTTTTAATTATCTGTTTTTATTGTTAGTTTAGTTGCCTGTTTGCTTTAATTTCTATTAATAATAATAAAAAATAATAATAAAAAAAAAATTTGGTGAATCTATCATGCATATCATATCATGTAGTTTAGTTGCATGATCCTAATATCTTGATTAGTAAACATCCTCACTTGCCTGTGATGAGAATTTTTGAAAATTCTAATTGCTAAGACTTGGGTCGATTGCCATGATATATTGCAACTCTTGTCTTGTGTTGATTATGATAGAACCGGTTAGCACGTTTTTAGTAGTTATCTCACTAAGTAGCCTAAAGATTTGCATAATTGAGTTCTGGGGGGAATTTGATGTGTTATTTTGAATAAAGCAATTGTGGGTAGTGTTAGCTGAGACAACATGTGTCTAAGTTTGGGGGAAAACTTAGTAGAGCATTTGAGCAACGAAATGGAGCGTAAAACGCATTCTTTGACTTATTAAAAAAAAAAATAATAATATTTATTGAATAAATGCTTGGTTAGCCTAGTTTTGTGGCCTTTGATATTCGAGTAAGTACGCCCTAGGGGATGTCTCTACACCTAGAGCCCTATGATCAATTGGTTTGGGAGTCGTTGGTCGAAAGCTCGCTACATGGGTATCATTGAAAAGCCTAAGGGAACTAGGCATTGCACAACCAAGTGTCATTGTCCAAATAATCTCTAAGTCGGTCCCCAATTTAGACATAACATTGTTTTAACTGTAACTTACCCCATTTGTTGTGTTGCAAGTTTGAGTATACGAATTTCCCCCTAAGAAACATATTATGAGAATCATTTGGGTTAATATAAGTTTGATGAATACTACACACACACAATTTATCGTTCGCTACAAGATTTGAGTTTTATGACTATCATGGTACACGAACCAAGTTTTGATGAGACGCTAGATTCTTCTGAGGCAAAACATTTGAATTGTTTACTAATTGATGAGGGTCATGGTGCATTCATAGATTATCGCATTTCATTCATGTTTGCATTCATTTCATTGTAATTGCTTGAGGACAAGCAACAATTCAAGTTTGGGGGTATTTGATAAGTAGGTTTCATACCTACTTATTGGTTACTTTTTGGTTTCATTTGTTGCTTATCTAGTAGCTCCTTAGTATGTTTTCATGCATTTTTCCCTTTCTTTTAGTATCGATTCACTATTCTCATTATATGGCTTTTGCACGGTTTTTTGTTAATTTGACACGAGTTTTGTTGTAATTGTTGTTTGGGAGCTTAATGAATTTTTGTTGCTTGTGCAGGACACAAGAATCGAGAAATCAGGCTACAGCAGTACAGCAGCAGACTGGCAGCCTGCGCAGCTGCGCCCAGCTTAGCCTTGTGGCCGGCACAGCTGCGCCCCTCCTGTTCCTGCCATGCCTCCCCGGCGCAGCTGCACCCCTTTTGCAAAGGGTGCCGGCGCAGCTGCGCCTGTCGCCAGCCAGCCATGCAGACACGTTCTATCCAGCGAAGCAGCACTACCATGAAATTATGCAATACCAGATTTTGAGGGATTAGTGGGTTTAAACTTTATTAGTGGGAATCAGAATAAGTCAAATGAAGACAAATTAAGCATGGAATATAGCCAATTGAGAATTCAATTGTGGGGAGCCTCTCCCACACAAAAATTAGAAAAGTTTACTGCATACTTAGTTCTAATATTGAAACAACCAGCTGAGCTTCAAATTTACTTGGGAACTGAAGAATGGAGCTACATGGATGCTGAATTGAAGCTTGGGAGCAAGAAATCAACAATCTACACAGCTTGGGAAATCATCAGAAGTTGCAGAACGGAAACAGGGAGCTTTAATATTTCATGTTTTTGATTAATTTTTCCTATTTTGTAATTATGATGATGAACCAATTGTGTATGATGAATTCTAGTATTGCTATCATGAACTAAATTTAATTCTTGGGATTATAATGGATCTTTTGCATTGCTAAAAATTGAAATGCTTCCTTATTATTGCTAGTTGGTTGTGAAATGAATGTCTAGCATAATCTATACTTAATGTTTAATTGCTTGATCACCGATTACTGTGATAATTTATATGGAATTGAGAAAGGAAATATAAATTGAGATCTAATTATGCTAGCATATGTTAATAATTTTTACATTCCTCGTGAAGACATGATTCGTTCTTAGGATAGAGATATACCGAAGCACCATATGTGGCCAATTAAGAACTTGTTCTTAAACCATCTTGATTGTAATTCACATAGAGATATAGTGCGTTAGTCATCTAGGGTGTTCACATTCATTCTATCAATTGTGGATTTAGTGTGATAAGAATATGGTGCATCGAGAGGTGGTCATATTTTACATTCGTGTTCTTGACCAACATTCTATAATAATCAATTAGCAACAATAGGAAGCATGGAAATCTAAGTTTGCAATAAGTGAAATTATACTTATAAAATCGGTGTTTGTAATCATAAATGCAATTCAATTCCTCGTGGGATCGATACTTTACTTACTTTATATTACTTGTGGATCACGTGCACTTGCGTGTATGAGTCGTATTTGTTATACATACAAATATCTCAACAGCAGACCTAGATTGGGGAGATATTTCAAGGGAGATAGATTCACAAGTGATAGAGCTCGAGCAGGGCAGTGATCCTGAAAGACAAGAAGTTCAATATAACTTAGAATTCCATAATGCAGTAGCGACAGAATCTAATGAGGACACTACAGAGGTTCAGATTATAGAAGAATGAGAGGATGAAGAAGAACCAATATGGAGGGATATATCACAAGTTCGAAATCAATCTGTAGAAAAGTTAGAAGAAGGAAACCCAGAGGAGGAAAACCTACTAGAACAAGCCCAGATGGAAATACATACCTTAAACAATAGGGTAATGTATGTGGAAGAAAGGTTAGAGAATGAAGGACGATTAAATATCTGACTTCAGACACTGTTGTCAAGAAAGGAAAGAGAACGATATCAAATCCAAGCAAGGCTTGATAGAACTAATAGAGAATTTCGTAAAACACTTGTGGATCTGGATAAGTGAGTAGCGGATTATTCCATAGAGAATGGAAAGACTGGATACGACATCAATAGGTGGGTGGTATCCAGTATGCTGTGTGATGAGGATCGTAATATTAAGCTTTAGATAAACCTAGTCACCAAAGTGTGTATGTAAACAGTAGTATCTAAACTACTTTACCCAAGTTTTGGGAAACTGGTTTGGGAATGCTAGTAGTACTTATATAAACTACTAGCCGAATATGTAAACCTTCTGTATGAATATACAAATTATGTTTGAACAATATGTGCATTACATACTTGTAATTATACTAGTTTTCTTACTTATATAACTTAACGCCGCTTGAAAGAAGACCATAGACATTAGTAGAGGCAGAAAATACAGAAGTAAACCCAATAGTTAATAAATTTAGATATACCTTTTAAAACGTAAAAATTTCAAATCGAGAGATAAGTCCCGTTAAAACCATATATAGAAATTGTAACATAAAAATTAAGGGACACAAGTTTCTTGTGAACCTTATTCCTATACAGCTAGGAGAATTTGATATAATCTTAGGTATGGATTGGTTGGTTAATCATAATGCAATGATTGACTACCATCGGAAACGTGCAAACCTGTTGACTGAGTCGAAGTCAAAGGTAGTGTTCAACGGAGGTTGCTCACCTAAGCGATCTCGATGTTTGACAGTAATGCAAGCAGAGAAGTTGCTTAGGAAGGGTTGTGCAGGTTATTTGGCATATATAGTAGATACTCGAAAGGAAGGAGCAAAGTTAAATCAAATACCTGTAGTTAGAGAATTTTCGGATGTATTCCCAGATGATTTACCAGTTTTACCTCCGGATAGAGAGATCAAATTTGTTATTGATCTTGCACCGGGTATGGTGCCAGTTTTCAAAGCATCGTACAGGATGGCACCAGTGGAGTTGAAGGAGTTACTTGTGCAGTTATAAGAACTCTTAGACAAGAAGTACATACAACCCAGTGTTTCACCATGGGGAGCACCGGTATTGTTTGTAAAGAAGAAGGATGGTACGTTAAGGTTATGCATTGATTATAGAGAATTAAATAAGTTAACCATAAAGAACAAATATCCTTTACCAAGAATTGATGCTCTGTTTGACCAGTTGAAAGGGGCTGAACACTTTTCGAAGATCGACCTACGATCAGGTTATCATCAATTAAAGGTAAGAAAAGAAGATGTGCCGAAGACAGCGTTTAGGACACGCTATGGACATTATGAGTTTCTTGTGATGTCTTTTGGATTAACAAATGCGCCGGCAGCATTCATGGACTTGATGAACCGAGTGTTTAAACCATGCTTAGATAAATTTGTCGTAGTGTTCATCGATGATATTTTAGTATACTCGAGAACAAAAGAGGAGCATGTTGAACACTTAAGGAGCGTATTAGAGATATTACGCAAGGAACAACTTTATGCAAAGTTTTCCAAGTGTGAATTCTGGTTAGAACGAGTCCAATTCTTGGGTCATGTGATTGACAAGAATGGAATAGCGGTAGATCCAGCAAAGATAGAGACGGTTGTGAATTGGGAACAACCAACAACTCCCACAGAAGTAAGAAGTTTTCTCGGCTTAGCAGGGTACTATCGACATTTTAAACAAGATTTTTCAAAAATAGCAACCCTGCTATCCAATTTAACTCGAAAGACGGTAAAGTACGTCTGGATAGATAAATCTGAAGAAAACTTTCAAGAGTTGAAGAAGCAATTGAGCATGACACCAGTGTTATCTTTACCATCTAATACAGGAGGCTTTGTTGTTTATAATGATGCATCGCACGAGGGATTAGGTTGTGTGTTGATGCAACATGGGAAGATGATTGCATATGCGTCAAGACAACTCAAAGATTATGAGAAGAGGTATCCTATGCATGATCTTGAGTTAGCCGTTGTAGTATTTGCCTTGAAAATTTGGAGGCATTACTTGTATGGGGGAGAAGTGTGACATATACATAGATCATAAAAGTCTGAAGTATATTTTCGCGCAGAAAGAGTTAAACGTGAGGCAGAAAAGGTGGCTAGAGTTGATAAAGGATTTCAACTGTGAAATATTATATCATCCCAGGAAAGCTAACGTCGTAGCAGACGCGTTAAGTAGAAAGAATCAAGAGAAGTTGAATGTAATAACCAATAACAAGGTACTGATAAAAGAGTTTGACAAACTTGAGATAGAAATGAGAGTTCCAGTTAATTCTACCCAGAAGTTATTGTTGTGGAGAATGGTTCAACTTTGTTGGAGAGAGTCAAAGGACTACAAGAGACTGATGTAGAGTGTCAGAAGGGTAAGACTGAAATAACCCATACGAAGAATAACAAATTCAGAGTGGACAAGGATGGAGTACTGAGGTACAAAGATAGAATTTGGGTACCCTCAGTACAAGAACTGAAAGATGAAATACTGAATGAAGCCCATAGTTCTAAATTTGTCGTACATTTAGGGAGTACAAAAATAGACAAAGATTTAAGCTGACACTTTTGGTGGTCTAACATGAAAAGAGAAATAGCGGAATGGGTAAGTAAATGTTTAACGTGTCAATGGATTAAAGCTGAACACCAGAAGCCGAGTGGATTACTGCAGCCCTTAGAAATTCCCAAGTGGAAGTGGGAACATATTACCATGGATTTCGTAGTAGGTCTTCCAAATACACTGAAATGTCACAATGCCATTTGGGTAATTGTAGATCATCTTACCAAGTCTACTCATTTCCTACCTATAAAAGTTAACTTCAGTCTTGACCAGTTAGCCAAACTTTACGTCAATGAAGTTATTTCTAGACATGGAGTCCCTATTTCTATAGTATCAGATCAAGATCCACGATTTACTTCCAACTTTTGGACAAGTCTCCAAAAACACTTAGGAACCCAGTTGAGATTAAGCATAGCTTATCACCAACAAACAGACGGTTAGAGTGAGAGGACGATTCAAACACTAGAGGACATGTTGCGAACTTGCATCATGAACTTCAAAGGAAGTTGGGAAGATCAGTTACCTTTGGTAGAGTTTGCCTACAACAATAGTTACCATGCAAGCATAGGAATGCCACCATTTGTAGATTTGTACGGAAGGAAATGTAGGACGCCGAAGAAGTCAGTGATAAATTGATAGGTACGCTTGTAAGGTGATATCTTTTTCGGATATGAGTCACAAGTTGGTATCATAGATAGGAAAGAACAAAATCTACGGAATAAAGTGATACCTTCAGTCAAGGTTATTTAGGGAAATCAAAACATAGAGAAAACTACGTGGGAGCTCGAGAGAAAAATGCGAGATAATTACCCACACTTTTTTTATAACCCGTACCATAATTTCGAGGATGAAATTCTTATTAGTGGGGGTGAATGTAATACTCCGAACCCTAATAAGATTTGTATATGTAAATTATGTGTTTATTAAATGAAATTTCATGTTCCGACTTTGTGTTATGTGATTTTATATTTTATTTAAGAATTAGGTCAAATAAAAAAATTTTGCCAAGCAGCTGTGTCGTGCTTGCACGGACAAAATGATTTGTCGTGCTTCCGACGATTTCATCGAGAAGCGTCTCGACAAATTATTTTTGTAAGCTACTATGTCGTGCTTAGAAATGACGAAATGATTTATCGTGCTTTGGAGTTAATATAATATTATATTAACTGATAAAATTTTAAAATAAGTTAATTAGGGTTTAAAATGATAAACTAAAATAGAAACCCAAATTTGAAAACCCTAATTGATAAAAGTTGTCCGAATTGGTCAATTAAAACCCTAATTACTGTACAAGAATCCTAATTGAGATAATTAGATTCTAAGCAATAAAGTATAACATTAATTAGGAATCATTGAACTTATATTAAAACCCTAATTCAAGATTAAAACCCTAATTATAGAATTTGAAACCCTAAAACCCTAAATTGATTCAAGAACATTAAATTATGAATTGATAAATCTTAATTATGATATAATAGTTTAATTAAGGTATTACTAAATATGATTAAACATCCTAATCATGATTAACAAAAATCTAGGTTTAATTAGTAAGTAAATAAATTAAAAATAAATTTAAACCAATAGAAATTGAGCTAGGAGTGTGCAAGCTTGTGCTCAACACACTCCAACACAAGTAGGTGGTTAGGATCAGATTAGAGTAGCATAAGTATCAAGGCTAGATATTTGTGGAGGCCAAATTTGGAAAAGAAACCCTAAAAACCCTAATTTGCAAATCCTATAAATAGAACATAATGCTGGTCAGTTAAGCCACGAATTTTACAAAGCCTAAACACTTACAATCATACCATAACAAGCCTCTGCAAGCATAAGATCAGAATCAAAAGCCAGAGATCAAAAATCTAAGAAAAAGGAGCAAAACCCTAATTTTTATGCTAGATCTTCAAGCCTGTAATAATTTTATGTTTTAGATGTTTAGGATTATGTGTAAACATGTTATTTGATGATCTTGGTTGGTTAAACAAGGATCCATAACATTTAAATGGTCAAAATTGATGAAAAACATGAACTGACTTTGGCAGCCCAAAATGGTCTGACAGGCTACTTTGTCAGACATTTTGATCGGCTTAAATTGGTCGTTTGATCTGTTTTAAAGTTTGTATATGTAGTATGCCATGTTAACTATAATATCCAATTGGTAGAATAGTAAAAAAAATATCTAGGATGAAAGATATTAACAGTCAAAACCCGTTGGCCGCTCACGGATGGCTGATTCTGGGCAACCCAGAAAATTCTAAGTAAATCTGATAGCAGTCTGACAAGATTTGTCTCGCTTTAATCTTGCTTATATGATGTTTGTAAATATTATTTCTTAGATTAAACATGTTCTATGCCATGTACACTACAACCTTGAATCATTAAACCACATAAAAAATAATGACCATGAAAGTTATTAACGGTCAAACATGGTTGACCGACCATGACCAAAGAGTTTCTGGGTTACCCAGAAACTCAAGAACAGCATGAACATGCTAGTTTGACCATGATTTATCTATCATCATATGATGTTGTATAGGCTAAGGTAATACATGTCGTTATACTCTGCCATGTAGGCTACAACAAGAAACAAAGATGCAACCCAAATCATTAACCAACTGGAATTAATTTGAGGTCAAAAGTCTCAATTGGACCATGACCGGCTGTTCTTCAATGAAGAACACCTTTAGCGACACTCTCCTTCCGAAACCCAGAACACTAAGTTTATATGCAGTCCGTCGCTAAAGGCCTTTTGCGACGGTTTTTAATAAAAATTAATAAAAATAATTAAATAAATTATATAAAATTATAAATAAATATTAAAAATTCATATTAATTAATAATAAATATTAAAAAAATTCATTTTCAATTATATTTAATATTTTTATATATTCTAATAAATATTTTTATATAATTACTTAATTTAATTAAATATTAAATTATGTTATTAAATATTTTAAATAAATGATTTAAAAATGATAATTAATGTATTTAAAATATTTTAAATGATAATTAATTCATTTAAAAATATTACCAACTTTCCAAAATTATTTTAAATAATAAATAAATTATTTAAAATAAAATTGTTAATATTTAATAATATTACAAATGATAATGAAATCATTTAAATATTAAACTAAGTTTTAAAAATTATTAGAAATAATAATTACCTCATTTAAATGATAAATAAATTCTAAAAATATTACTAATGATAAAATAAATCATTTAAATAAAATTCTATCTATCTAAAAATATTATAAATGATAAATAAATTATTTAAATAATATTTTTAAGTATCTAAAATTATTCTAAATTATAAATAAATCATTTGAATATCATGTTAAATGTTTTAAAAATGTTCTAAATGATAATTAAATTATTTAAATATTAAATTAAAGCTTTAGAAATTATTATAAGTAATAATTAAATTATTATAATGATAAAATAAATTATAAAAAATATTATTAATGATAAAATAAATCATTTAAATAATATTCTATCTTTCTAAAAATATTATAAATGATAAACAAATCATTTAAATAATATTTTAGGTGTCTAAAAATATTCTAAATGATAAATAAATTATTTAAATAACATATTAATGTTTTCAAAATTATTCTAAGTGATAGTTAAATTATTTAAAAATATTTCTAAGCTTCTAAAAATGTTATAAATGATAATTAAATTATCACTACAAGAAAATTAACTAAGACCGACGGAATTATTTTCGACGGAATATATTCCGTCGGAGTTATGTTATTTTCGACGGAATAATTCGTCGGAAATAATTCCCTCGAAAATAAGATAACTCCGACGGAATTCCGTAGGAATTTAGATACACGTTATGGCGCCAATGTTCCCGCTAGCGCCAAACATATTTTCGACGGAATGAAGGTTATCCTCGATGGATATTCCGTCGGCGATAACGTTATTGCGAGGGACTTAATTTCGACGGAAAGTCCGTCGGAAATAGCCCTTAAAACCTAAAAATTTTAATCAGTTCTCAGCCGCCTCCTGTATCATCTCTCTAATCTCTCATAACTCTCTCTCTAACCTTCAGCCGCATCTCTCTCTCTCTCTCTCTCTATTCTCCCGGCCGCCTCCTCCACCACCGCCGCTTCCCCACCTCCGGCGACTCCCCACATCCGGCGACTCCCCACTTCCGGCGACTCCCCACTCCCGGCCGCCTCCTCCTCCTCCTTCTCAACTTGTTTTAATTTGTTACCTACAAAGGTTAGTAGTTTCAATCTTTGGAATCTGTTTTAATTTGAAAATTTGGGTCTGAGATTGCCGAATTTGGGTTGAAATTATTGGGATTTTGGTCTGTAATTGCTGAAATTGGGATTGAAACTGTGATTCTACAAAGTTGTTGCTGTGATTTTGTTTCATTACACTGATTTGGTTCAATAATCTGTGAGCATTGATTCTACAAAGTTGTTGCTGTTAATTTATTTTGAGCTAATTGGTTCAATGTGTTAGTAAATTTGTTTATATTGTTAGATTCGGATTAAAAATTTTGGTCTGTAATTGCCGAAATTGGGATTGAAATTGTGATTCTACAAAGTTGTTGCTGTGATTTTGTTTCATTAAACTGATTTGGTTCAATAATTTGTGAGCATTGATTCTACAAAGTTGTTGCTGTTAATTTATTTTGAGCTAATTGGTTCAATGTGTTAGTGAATTTGTTTATATTGTTAGATTCGGATTAAAAATTGATATTTGTTATTTTCGACGGAATTTCCGACCGAAATTCTGTCAAAATTGTTCAATTGAATTTTTTGGGCCCACTTGATTATTAATTTATTTTATTTAACTAATTCCCCAATATTAAAACAAACTAAGTATCATTTACTTAGTTTTACACTACTAAATAAATTAAAATAATATAATAGCAAAATATAATTTTACATAATAGAATATAATATAATATAATATAATAATTTAACTAAAATAATTTAATTAAAATAAATTAATGAAAATAAATTATAATAAAATAAATAATAATGTAATGTAATAAGAAATAATGTAAAGAAAAGAAAATAAAACTAAATGGAATAACTTAAAACATATCTAATTAATAAATAAAATTAATTATATTTAATTAGGTAATATGATATAATAGAATACAAAATAAAATAAAATAAAAATTAATAATAAATTCGAATAAAATAAATTAACTGCAATAAAATAAATTTAATTTAATACAATAAAATGAAATGAACTAAGTAGCATTTACTTAGTTCTACACTACTAAATAATAAAAATAATATAATATAATATAATATAATACAACATAAATAAATTAAAGTAAAATTAATAATATTTAATTTAAAAATAAAAAATAAAGTAAAGAAAATAAATAACATAAACTGAAAATGATAAAAATTAATTAAATAATATAATATAATATAATAAAAAATAAAAAAAAAAATTAAAATTAATTTAATTTAATAACATATAAATAAGCCAACAAAATAAATTAAAAAATAATTTAATTTAATACAATTAAATTAAATTAAATAATATTATATCCGTTGTTATATAATATAATACAATATATAATACACTAGAATAAAATGGATAAATTAAATTAAATTAAATTAATAACATATAAATTAAATAAAATAAAATAATGAATATAACATAAAATAATAATGAAGAAAATAAAGAAGATAAAATAAAATGATATAAATTAATTAAACTAATTAATTTAAATAATATAATATAATATAATATAATAAAAAATATTAATGTAAAAATAGTATAATTTGTTCAAATAATAGTTATCATAAACTGAGTAGGACGTACTTAGTTTATCATTGGAAAAATAAACTAAGTAGCATTTGCTTAGTTTTCCACAATTACAATAAACTGCATATAATTAATACACATGTAGTATAGTTTGGAGCTTAGAAACCCGTTTGACATTCACTCATTAGGAGTGAATGTCGAATAGTCCCCAGTTTGAGACTGTGATTGGATGTTATGTCTCTCACTTAGGCCGGTGTCAATAAGTTCAGTACGTTTTTAATTGTTTTGATGATTTTTCGACGGTTATCTCTACATGTTCTTCGAGTGCATATTTAGACTAATTTACCTTAGTCTATTTCGTGTACTTGGAGACCATGGGGAGGTGCTGCCGAAATTTTATTGAAACAGGTAGAAACGTCCTGAACGTGTTGACACTAGTGAGGAGACGCATCCAGGAACGGGATAGAAGCCTAACCCCTGTAGAGTGGAGATACTAGGAACATATAATTCATGCATGGACCACATGAATGAATATCGCTGACCTAAATGTGTCTTTTGTTCAGTTAAAGATGTCAGCCGACCGGAGTTGGATGTACCGTAGGATACCCATTGACGGGAAGGGATTAGTGGAAGCTTACCGTGAAGGGGTGTGCTACTTTCTGGACAAAGCCATAGAACATGCTGATGATCCGAACGGGAAGATGAGATGCCCGTGTGTCAAGTGTAAAAACTTGATATGGAAGAAAGCCGACGAGATTAAATTCGACTTATTTTCTCGTGGTTTTGTGGATGGGTATTCTGTATGGATCCATCACGGGGAACTGACCGGCTCAGTAGACCAACCAGTTCACGGTGATTCAAACGCCGATGACTATGATGTTGTGGAGATGTTGGTGGATGCTTATGGGCCTAACAATATTAATTGGACTGAAAACGATCATTCTTCAGGTAGTGCTCGACAAGAGCCAAATGACACAGTTGCTGCCTTTTACAAGATGCTATCTGAATCGGGGGCCCCATTGTATCCCGGAAATGATCAGCACACCAGGCTATCTGCAGTTACAAAGCTCTTACACTTCAAGAATGAGCATGACTGCAGTGAGAGGGGTTTCAATGCTTTGCTCTCTCTTATCAGCGAGTTCTTACCCAAGAATCACATTTTGCCCTCGAACTATTACGAAGTGAAGAAGATGGTAAAGGGGTTGAATATGGGTTATCAGAAGATCGATGCTTGTGAGCAGGACTGCATGTTATACTATGGGATAGACAGAGATAAGGTGCAGTGTTCTATATGTAATTGCACTCAGTACAAGGTGACAAAACGTGGGGGGAAGGAGAAACATGTGCCCAAGAAGATCCTACGGTATTTTCCTCTTGCGCCGAGGCTGCAACGGCTATTCATGTCGTCTCACACGGCTCATGATATGAGTTGGCATAGAACAAGAGACGTTGTGCCTGGTCAACTGACACACCTTGCAGATAGAGATGAATGGAAGAAATTTGATGAAAATTTCCCACTGTTTGCGGAGGAAGTTAGAAATGTGAGGCTCGGCATGGCTACGGATTGATTTTACCCTTTTAATAATTTTAGTCAGCCTTACTCAGTTTGGCCAGTCATAATGGTAGCTTATAATCTTCCACCGTCAATGTGCATGAGGGATCCGTATTTGTTCTTGACTTTACTCATACCGGGTGATAAGAGTCCTACAAAAGACATAAACGTGTACCTCAGGGCGTTAGTCGATGAACTAAAGATGCTATGGAGACGGGGGTCCAGACATATGATAGATCAATTGGGCAGAATTTTTTGATGAAGGCAGCCTTATTGTGGACTATCACTGACTTTCCGGCTCTTGGGATGATTAGTGGTTGGTCGACTCACGGGAAGCTGTCATGTCCAGTCTGTATGGGGGATGTGCAAGGTCATCAGTTACAGCATGGGCAAAAATGTAGTTTCTTTGGAACAGCTCATAGATTCTTGCCTGTTGATCACAACTACAGAAAGATGTCTGCACAGTTCAACAGAAAGACAAAGAAGAAGGGGGTTGTTGGTAGACTATCGGGCAACGAGGTCTTGACCTGGCTGAACGAGTTGACATTTCCACCGCCAGGCAAGGGGCACAGTACACTGAGAGCAATTGGGTACGGGAAGACTCATAATTGGACACACGTCCCCATATGGTTTGAGTTGCCGTACTGGGTCACACTTTCCGTCCGTCATTGTATTGATGTCATGCATACAAAATAGAATGTTTTTGAGAATTTGTTTTACACCGTGTTAGATGTGAGTGGTAAAACAAAAGACAATGACAATGCTCGAAAAGACTTAGAGGCACTGAACATCAGGCCGGAGTTGTGGCTTCGCGGTAACAATTCAAAACCTAAAGCTCAATTCTGTCTTACTAAGCAACAAGTTGAAGACGTGTGCAAGTGGGTTAGTGGGTTGAAGCTTCCAGATGGATATGCTTCTAACATATCTCGTTGCAGTAATGTTGAGCAGCTAAAGATTAATGGGTTCAAAAGTCACGATTGTCATGTATTTATGCAGAAGTTGATGCCAATTGCATTTCGTGAGATGTTACCCAGAAAGGTGTTGGATGCATTGACTGAACTCTCAAATTTCTTTCGGGATCTATGCTCAACTGTAATAAGGTATAGTGATGTGGAGCAGATGGAGAAAAATATTGTGCTTACCATTTGCAAGCTCGAAATGATATTCCCCCCATGGTTCTTTGACTCGATGGAACATCTGCCTATTCATCTACCGTATGAACTTAAACTTGGCGGTCCGGTGCAATATCGGTGGATGTATCCTTTTGAGAGGTAATATAATCTACAAATTGCATATACTCATATCTTTCATATTAATCATATTAAAATGCAATATCTGTAGGTATATGCGTCGATTAAAGCAGAAAGTGAAAAACAAAGCTCATGTTGAGGGTTCTATTGCCGAACGCTATACGGAGGAAGAGCTTGTCAACTTCTGCTCATTGTATTTTGACGATGTTGTCTCAACAAAGCACAACCGTTTAAGTAGGAATGAGGTCGTCGGTCCCCAATCTCATGCTGATAATGAGTTAGTTGTATTCACATATCCGAGTAAACTATTTGGCCATGAGACGATAACTTACTTAAGCGACAAAGAATTGAAGATAGTATCCACATACGTGCTTCTAAATATGCCAGAAGTATCGTCATACATAAAGTATGGATTGCTATATGTCACATCTAATATAATTTATAATCGTTATCAACTTATATATTAAAGTATTTTTTTATTCTTTCAGTTCATTCGAAGAGGAAGCGTATGCTTTTAACCCGGATTTAACTGATGCCCAGTTGGAAGCACTCACTACTGCAACTTTCCAACAGTGGTTTCAGACAAGGGTTGAGACAGAGAACATTTCTGAGCGTTTTAGAGATGTCATACGTGGTCCTTCCAAGGTTGTTAGTTCTTTTCCTGGATGTATCGTGAATGGGTACAGATTTAAGGTCGACAACTTGAATGAACTCACATCAGTCAACTCTGGGGTTGTGGTGTTGGGAAGCTGTTACAATGATTCTGAGTCCAATTACTATGGACGTCTAGAGGATGTACTTGTGTTTAATTATCCCGGGGGTAATAAGGTAGTTACATTTAAGTGTCGCTGGTTTGATACTGAAAAAGGTGTTAAAGTTGATCGTAATAGAATCGTCATAGTAGATATCAAGTCAAAACTCAAATCTGATGACGTTTTCGTGTTAGCCAGTCAAGCGACTCAAGTGTACTACGCTCCTAACGTCGTAAATAGTAGAAGCCCCTGGTATACAGTTGTCACAACGAAAACACGTGCATTTTATAGTGCAAATATGTTGGGGATGGATGAGGCGTTGCAAGAAGATGTTAGCAATCCCAGGCAAGTGCAGCTAAATGATGAAGATGTGATGACAAATGATGTGGTTGACGTACCCGACGATGAGGAAGTAGCAGATTTGGAGGTTGTGCATGAGTACGTTATCGTTGAAGATGATAATGACAACGAATCTGATATCGATGATGATGAGGAAGAGACTGAATCCGATGATGATATTGATGTTGAATCTGATGGGTTTGACGACGTACAACCTCTAAAAGTATTTAACATTAGTAAATAATTTAATATGAATATATTAGATTTAAATAGTAATAATATTTATGGCTAGATATAGCGGTGGCGGTCGTCGCGGCGGGGGGCGATCAGGATCCGGAGACGCGAGCCAGGCTGGAGGCTCGTCTTCAGGAGCTAGTAAGTGGTTTGATTCGTGTTAACGTATAATATATCTCAATATAAATTAGTTTATGTATTTTGACTAAAGTTTTATAATATAATTACAGATGCTCATCGTCGACGAGACCTACAGACTAACCTCGGTCTCTTCGGTCGTCCACCGGCAGTTCCACATGTAGTTCGAGTGGATGTCGGCTCTTCCCAGTAAGTATTCTACTATGACTTAAAAATTAAGAGTTAAGTTTATATAATTTGTTGCATTAAACATTTAAAGTAACAATATTCAATTGTTTTTACTGTAGTATACTAGACCCGGTCGCTAAGGCGACCATACACGCTATCTGCCTGACGCACCTCCCGACTGGGTGTATGCGCTTCAGCCAGTACAGCCTTTACGATCCCGCGTTTATGGTCACTGTCTTGTGGGAGTTTCACGTAAGTTAATTTTCTTATATGTACATAGTTGTTGCCTAATAATTTAATGGTTCCTAACTTTTAAACTTTTGTTATAGAGATATTTTAGATATGATGAGGGCATCTCTCAGGCAGCACGCGATGATGTTGTTATTGCACACATCGCCAAGAACTACGCCGGCTGGCTGTATGAGATGCGACAGAGGGCAGCCCGGGCAGTTGATGACCAGCCCGGGACCACGCTTAGAGATCACCAGCCCCGCATAGTCTCTGATGCAGTATGGGAGGCTATGTGTACGCATTAGGATGCTGACGACTTCAAGAAGAAGTCAGAGCATGCAAAGAAGAACCGTCGTCAGCTCCGAGTGGTACACACTACTGGCTCGCAGTCTTTTGAGGAGGCGAAATCGGTAAGTGTCATATACTTAGTTGTTTAGTAACTCATTTGTCACAAGTAAACTTCATAACTCCTTTATGAATGTATTTATTAGGCCATGCGACAGAGCTTAGGCCGACCTCCTTCTATGTTAGAGTTCTGGGATAGGGCCCACACGCCAAAGGACTCTACTATGTCTCCCGCAACATTAGCTATATGGGTAAGTGTAATCGTAATTTTACGTAATGTTTAATATTAGTTAGTTTATAAAATGATATAATTAACTTACGTATAAGCCAAAAATTACAGGACCGATTTCAGGCTAGTCGGGACCAGCGTGTAGCTGAGTTGCAGGCTGCTAGGAGGGACTCTGAGATGTTAGATTCCACCGTTCCTCGGCCTGAGATTGAATTATCTCGGGATGAAGAGCTGGCACTATGGGTCGCGTCTCAGGATCCCCCTACTAGCAGTACCAGCAGATATCGAGTGTTGGGATTGCCGAGGATACCAGCGTATACATTACTTGGAGGTAATATTTTTTCTAATAAGTTAAGATTAAGTAACTGCATATATTAGTAGTAATGATATATTTATTTGCGCAGGCTCTAGCCAGCGTCAGCGCCCGAGAGCTTCTGTCGGACCATCTCATACCGGCGCTGGCTTAGACGACGAGATTTTCTAGAGGGTTATGGCGGCGGTGTCGGAGACGTTCCGTACGGATCCGGTCATCCGTCGTCAGGAGTTGCCCAGTCGAGCTCGCCTTCACCAGCTCGCCCAGGATATTGCAGCAGGGGCCACTGTCGATAGTACGGGTATCCCACAGGAGCAGTTCATCGCGATACGCGATGAGGTGCTCCGGTTGGTGGTTACATTACTATCGGAGGCTTTTGGCCCGATTGGGAGTCAGCCCCTGCCTACTCAGGTATATTATATTTACTTTTAATTATTTAATTTGCATGTTATTCAAATAATACTTTCATACGGACTAATGCGTTATATTTTTAATTGTATCAACAAGGTGGCGATGGCGATGGCGATGGCGACGGCGACGGAGGTCATGCTGATGTTGATTTGCATACACCATAGTCATACGCCCATGTTATATATATAGTTTAGTTTGTTTAGGTGTTTTGTATTTAGAACTTACTTAAATGTTTTGTAAATCATATATTGTAAAGTTTAGTTTGATTCTTTGTAAATCAATGTAATATTCTTTAGTTTTGAATGTATTTCGGGACATAATGAGTTATTTTTTAGAGTTTTTAACGTTATGAGTTGATTCTGATATACGTTGTTCTTGGAAGCAGCTATTGGTGTTGTAATATATGTATTGTTGGGATAAAGTAGGTTACAGGTACAAAAATGGGGTTTAAAAACCTGGAAATTTAAAAAGCAAAAAAATTGTTTTAAAAAAAAAAAGGGTATTTCCGACGGAATAAGGTATTTCCGACGAAAATTCCGTCGGACTTAAACATTAAAATTTATTTCAAAAAATACTTATTTCCGACGAAAATATATTATTTCCGATGGAAATTCCGTCGGGATTAGCTAAATAATAAACGTCCCAGGAGTGCCACGTGGCATTTTATCACCGACGGAATTATTTTCGACGGCCTTTATTCCGTCGATAAAGGCTTATTTCCGACGAAAACCCCGTCGGAAATAGTTCGTCGAAAATATTGTTATACCGACGGAATTTACGACGGACTTATTTCCGAGGGCTTTATTTCCGACCGAATTTCTGACGGAATATTCCGTCGAAAATAGTGTAAGTCCGACGGAATAGGACTAATTCCGACGGAATATTCCGTCGGAATTATACGTTTTTCTTGTAGTGTATCTAGACTAATATTTAAGCTTCCAAATGAAGTTTTATTGATAAACCTATGTGTTTAGCTATCTAATGACGCGAACGAGATACCGAATCGACGTCGAACCTTCGTGAAACTTGTCTAGTTTAATTAGATAAGTATTATTATAGATTCTAATATTTATTATTGATATGAATAGACATAAATAGACTGCCCAACGTTGATAAACAACGTAAACTTAACGTGCTACGCACAGGCAAGTGTCCTAACCTTACTCAACTTATATTATGCAAGTATTATACATCTTGCTATCAATTATTGTGAAGTTATTGCTTCTTGTTCAGCATAACTTAAAAATAAATCATTGTTCATATATTAAAGTAGAAATTTGTTGTGTCAAACCAAATTGTTTTGGTACGACATCTTATACTGAGTAAAATGAGACACCTTAGATGGAAGGTGATCTCGAAAGCCTTATGATAAAGTAGTGTGAAGTCAATAGAATAAAATTGACATAAATGGTAGGATGATATCCATACTCCTAGGATATTGGTGAGGCTGATCACCTACCAGATATCCGAACTCAAATGGTTCTAAGTCATTGAAGACTAATAGAACTAAATGAAATATATGGTTCTGGTACAGAACCCTCAGTTATATACATCAAATGACATCTTTCAAATCAAACACATTGTGTTTACATATTCAAATGAACTTGCAGAGCATTTGTAGCTCATTCTTGCGCATATCTTCTTTGCAGCTTTAAATGATAAACCCAGCACCTCTGGTACAGATAAAGGAAAAGGACATGTTTATTAGTTTTAATTTCTGTTCTGAATAATTCAAGTCTTTTATAAGGCTTTGTTGTAATAACTTAGTACTGAGAACAATATAATTGAACCAAATGATATGTAATATATTATGATCCTTTATTTCATCGAAAGCGTTATACTCTAATCTTTATTTTCTTTAGCATAGTTGTACTAAGTAAATACAGTATCTATACGAACTATACATCTGAATGAGGGTATTTAAATGATATTGAAAGTCCTATAAGCTCTAAGGTTACACTTAATGAGCGCCGATAAGGTGCCATCTTTACCGGAATGCGCCCCTCAGTTCTATGGACAATCTTATCGTTAATACTGTGAATGTCAGATAGATAGGGAATATCGATATGATAGAAATATTCATTAGATATGAATCTATACATCCAAGTGAGGGTATCCAAATACAGACAATGTTCTGGCCGGAACTAGTACCTGTTATGGGATACTGTGAATCTTGGATAGATAGAAGTCATACTTTATTGAATATTTATAGTTATATAGTTTCACGTGAGTACCAGATCTGCTACAAGGGAGTGTAGAGATTTGGGGGTGTCACAGATTCTTTTACGCATTAACGTTTAAATGTTGTGCACATACATGGTACAAAAGGTTAATCCCCCTAAGTACGAGGAGTAAGGTCCATATAGTCTTACGACTGTTAAAGGTTTAAAGTAGAAATACTTGATAACCTAGGATATTGTTCGTGGTCTTGTGACCCTCAGATGTTCTTTTGATTCTCATTTTCTAGTCTTGATACAAAAGTTAAACTTTCGGTTATTCAATATCCATTAGTTACTCGCATGTTATTATTATTGTTATTGTTATACTTGTTGGGCAATCGTTGCTCATTCTTGCATAATAACATTGCAGCTAAGGTCGAAAGAGTTGACGAACCATCTACTAGTAAAGGAAAAGGCAAGGCGAACAAGTGATGAAAACTTGTTTATTTTATTTGAAAGATGTTATGTAAAAGACTTATGTTATCTATGTTATGTTTTCCGCATTGATGTTTTATTTAAGGTTAGATGACCTGGGATTGATTTGTTTAAGATGTTGTAACCTTTTAATGGGAGGATTTGTATTTCAGTTATGAATCTCAATTATTTTCTTATTTATAGGTAGTTAGATGTGATTGATTTGGATAGTGAACACCAAATTCTGTGGGAACGAAGTACTCGGATTTGGGGGTGTCACAGAAAATAAACTAATCATCAACTACTTGTGCATCTTGCCTTTGCCCTTACCTGAAAATGGCTCCTCAGGTTTCTCATTCTTAGTTGCAATGTTTTTATGCAAGAGTGAGCAAAATAATTCCTCATTAGGATAATAATAAACAATAACAATATATGAATCATCAATGGGTAAGCTTACTGAACAACATAACTTTCTTTAAAAATAATCAATGATACTCAAGAACTGTAAGCTCAAAGGAAAATTCGGCTTTTGAATCAATAATAGAAATCAGGGTCAAAAGTATAACTGAGGGTCACAAGACCACAAACTATGTTCTAGGTTAACAAGTATTTCTATTGTAACCTTTAACAGTCTTTAGACTATATGGACCATCCATCTCGTACTCCAGGGGATCAGCCCTTCGTACAATGTATTGTCACGAATATTTTAATGCTATTGCGTAATATAAACCCCATATTCTAAGGTTGTTCATCTTAGCTTTGAAATCAGAGTCCGTACCAAAGGAAGTTTAGTTCGGAATAACTTTAATAGAAATTCTAGATTTTAGAACGCTCATCAACTATGGACTAGTCGAATCAAAAGGGTTCACTAGCCATATAACAGTCTGATATCAACAACAACACAACCTTTGTAAAGTGGAACTTCAACAATAATAGAATACAATGATTACAAATGAATAAACATTATACATCGAAGTAATGATTTTGAAAGACTAGAGAGTTTAATCAAATCATAAGCGTTGGACTCTATAAGAAACCTTGCTTGAATAATAACAAGCCAAGGTTAAAAAGCTTGCTCAATGAAAAAGTAGAGTTAAGAAACTTATCTTGCGCATTCATTACAAACTTACAATTCACGCTCTTCAATTATCCTATATAGATCATTAAGATCACAATACCAATTAGTCACATTAGAACTAACTTTATTGGTTTAGTTCCCATTTTAGTTAAATTTATTACGTTAATTCAAGTTCTGAATATTCTTATTATTCATATATCATGAATCTGAACTCCCTATTAGGATATAGTACAAGACATGGTGCTTGAACGACATCTCCATTTCTCACAAACATCGAATTAAAGACTTTCATGAATTCCTAGTTCAGAACTTATGGTATCATCTTTGTGATTACAATATGATATTAAGCCTTATTACATGTTTTAGGCTTCCGTATAGTCATTAGAGTAGGTTAACTTAACATCACTCAAGCTGTACAATTAAAAGCTCAACACTGGGTTTGTTCTTGGCACAATCGCGGCCGCCCTGGTGCGCAGACTCAGTTACTACAGTTCGCGAAAAACACAGAGCAACCCAAAAACTCCCAATTTTTTCACCCAAACAGCAAATTAACTAAATGCAGTTGCTACAGACTTCATAGAATCAAAACTAAGCATGCATAGAATGATTCTAACATCACAACCCACTTAAACAACCAATTTTAAAGAATTAAAACCAAAGTTTATGCTCTATCTTCATATTTCAACATTTTTAACGTAACCAGCCACAACGAATTCGTTTTTCAACCAATTTGATTCATTCAATTTGCATTGTTTTCGTTTCTCAAAGTATTATAGCAACCCACCATCAATTTACAACTTAAAACATGGATTCACAACCAATTTTACCTCTAAAACAGACCACAATATATACAATAAACCCAAATGTCTAATTCTTCTTCTTAACACATAAACACAAATTTGATTGATTCAATTTCAGATATAGATAATACTCAACGGATTATTTACACCCATAAACACTTACAACCTAACTCTTCATCAAATCAAACCACCAAAGCAATTTTCAGCATTATTTTATTGAGAAAATAAGGATGAAGAGTTTTAAAGTTGGTTGTTACCTCTTGAATTGATTTTATTTAATAAATCATTAATTCTCTAATTTAATTATTTAATTAAATTAGAATATTACCATTATACTCGCGTAATAAAATACGCACCAATTATAAAATTATTTACCATCAATTTACTTAATATCATTATACTTAAATAAATTATTCCACAATAATGTCCATCAAATATTTATTATTATTTTTTTAATAAATATTCCAATAAAAATATTTATTTAATTCTATAAATATTTTAATTATCACATTCGTTACATCCTTCCCCCCTTAAAAAATTCTGTCCCCAAAATCACGACACAATTAACACATGTGTTACATTCTCCCCTCCTTACAAGGATTATATCCCCAGAATCGCAATACATGAATTAAACAAATAACTCAGGATAATTTTGCCTCATCTTGTCTTCGAGTTCCCACATATCTTATTCAGCATTGTGGTTTCTCTATATTACCTTAACAAAAGATATTACTTTATTCTTGAGAACTTGTTCTTTCCTATCAATTATCGGAACAGGAATTTCTTGATAAGATAAATCTTTCTCAACTTGTAAGGGTTCATACTCTATGACATGTTTATAATCAGCTTTGTACGGTCGTAGGACCAAAACATGGAAAATATTATGAATGTGTTCTAACTCTGGAGGTAAAGCTACCTCATAAGCTACTTCTCCTATCATCCTCAGCACCTCAAAAAGGTCCAATGAACCTCTAACTCAACTTTTGCTTTTTGCCAAACCTTATCTTCCCCTTCCAAGGAGATACTTTCAAGAAAACAAAACTTCCGACGTCAAATTCTCGCTTCTGTCAGTGCTGATCGACATACTTCTTTTGCCTGTCTTGAGCAACTAACAATCTGGCTCTTATCAGCTTGAAAACACTTAGCACCCTTATCTTCATATTTGGCCACCAAAAATGTTATCGAAGGTCTTGGTACATTTTTGTACTTCTTAGCTGAATTGAATATCTCGAGTTACGAGCCTCGCTCAAAATTTCATCTCTGACTTCTTGTACCGGCGGAACCCAAATTCTGCCTTCAAATCTCAACAACCCTTTAGTATGGATTTTGAATTTAACTTCCTCCCATTCGAACATTCTTTTTCTTACTTTCTCGCACTCCTCATCCTGGAGTTATGCTTGCTTTACTTTGTCCAATAAGGTTGGACGGGTTTCCATCTGAAATAGTTTTTCATCCGACTCTTTCGAATATTTTACCTATAACTCCAATTTTGCCATCTCTGCTATTAGTTCTTCTTGAGTAGTTAACAATGAGAACTTTTCTCGACCCTTTCTGCTTAAAGCGTCGGCAACCACATTAGTTTTCCCTGGATGGTATAGAATTTCACAGTCATAGTCCTTGATCAACACCAACCATCGCCTTTGACGCATATTCAAATCCTTTTGTGTGAAGATATACTTCAAACTTTTATGGTCTGTATATATCTCACATTTCTCCCCATAGAGATAATGCCTCCAAATCTTCAAAACAAACACTACCGTAACTAATTCCAAATCATGGGTCGGATATCCTTTTTCATAATCCTTTAACTGTCGCGATGCATACGCAACGACCTTGTCGTTCTGCATAAGCACACAACCTAGTCCTTTGTGCGATGCGTCGCTATACACCACAAAATTCCCTATATTATCTGGCAAAGACAACATAGGTGCCATACTTAACCTCTTCTTTAATTCTTAGAAACTTTTTTCACACGTCTCCGTCTAAACGAACTTAACTGTTTCCTCATTAAGTTAGTCAATGGAGTGGCTATCTTGGAGAAATCTTTAATAAATCGTCTATAATATCCTCTCAATCCTAAGAAACTCCTTACTTCTGACGGTATCTTCGGCTGATCCCAATTTATCATAGCTTCTACCTTTAATGGATCTACAGAAATTTCATCCTTGTTAATCACATGTCCAAGAAATTGTATACGCTCCAACCAAAATTTGCATATAACTTCTCTCTTTTTAATACCTCCAATGTCACCCTCAAGTGTTTTACATACTCTTATTGGGTTTTAGAATATACCAATATGTCATTGATGAATAGCATGACAAACTTGTCCAAAAATGGCTTAAACACCCTATTCATTAAGTCCATAAACGTTGTAGGTACATTAATTAAACAAAATGACATTACCAAAAACTCATAATGACCATATTGAGTTTTGAATGCCGTCTTCGGTATATCTTCTTCCTCACCTTCAATTGATGATACCCACTTTTCAAATCTATTTTTAAAGAGTACTTAGCTCTTTTCAACTAATCGAATAAATCGTCAATTCTTAGCAACGTATACCTATTCTTAATAGTGACATTATTCAACTCTCTATAATCAATGCAGAGCCGCATTGATCCATCCTTCTTCTTGACAAATAACACCGGCGCTCCCCACGATGATACGTTTGGCTGAATATAGTTCTTATCTAATAATTCCTACAGTTAAACCATCAACTTCTTCATCTCCACTGGAGCCATAAGGTACGGTGCTTTCGATATAGGGGCAGTCCCTGGTGCTTCCTCAAGTACAAGTTCACCTCCAATTCCTTCGCGTTCTCCTTGAATTCCACCGACTAAATTCCTTCGCTTGATTAATGTTAGCCACCCAAGTGTTTGGCCTCTAGAGGTAATCTACCAAGGAAGAATAGTTGTTCAAGAAGATGACTGTTGGCAAAACCATAGTTTTTATCTCTATAGAAATTACAAGTACTCTCCACACTCTAATGCAAGAGTCTGTAACCCTAATCTATGATAAGACTTCTCTTATTTATAGATGTAGAAAAAACCCTTCCCTAAACTATTTAGGATTAGGGTTTCTATTATAATTAAACTCCTTTAATTAATTATGCTCCTAATCCAATTAGAAATTCATGAGAGAGTACTTCTATTAATTAATTCCCAATCCCTATTAGGAATTAAATAATAGTAATAGTAATAATAATAATAAGACTCCTCTTATTAATTTATATTTAATATTTCTAAAATATTAAATAATAAATATTAAGCTACTTAATTTATTCTATCTCCATAGACTAAATTAAATACACTTAACTTATTATTACAATTATGCCATTTACTTCTTAAATAAATATTTTTCCTTTTGCGATGTGACCCTTTAGGTTCTCCATATTAAACCGGTTGTGAATAAATCAATTAGAACAATTCTAATTATATCTAAATAAATAAATTAAACTATTTAATTCATTTAAATAAATAATATTTATTCTACAATAAGGGTAAACCCCCTTAGCGATCAACGACTTTCCAGATAATATAGATTTCAATATTAATCACAAAAGAACCTTTCAGTGCATAGTTACTGTACAATTCAATCCTTCTACCATACAATGTCCCAATTAAATATAAGACATGGATATACTGTCAAGTTGTTTTTTATTTAATTATATGTATTTCGATTCCCAAATGCACAATTCTAAATAATGTAAATTAGAAACTTCTTTCTAATTTCATTCTGCCTTGGCCAAGGACTACTGAGTTATCATTTATTGAATCACATAGGACATTCACATCTTTTACTAAACGAGGTAGATTCTTTGTTGATCATTCACCTATCTCCATATACAACTACTTATACTCAATCATACCCTTTGTTATACCCTAAAGGTATTAAAAGACATGTCAAAGTATAACTCATCATATACAAGATACTCTGATGATCTCAAGTCCAAGGATCACTTGTACTACTATCACTAGAGGAATTCCTATTGACAGGCAAGTAAAACTCCATTAGGTATTCCTTAGCGAGCCACGTTCAGTGAACTTATTCTCTAATAAGCACCTGCATACTTGCTTTAGTGTCTCCACACAAATGATTAAGAGATCAATCATTCTCTTCATAAGAGCAAGCAATGTATGTACTAATGTATCCGGATTCACTAATTCCCTTTTTAGTAATCTAATGATTAGGAACGATTTTAGTTTGTGAGCTATCTAGAATTTAGATCTTATTAGCATGATCACCATCATGATTCTAAAAGTATTGCTCAAAAATATGGGTTTATCACATTTAATGTAACAACACCATATAGATAATGTAAAATGCCTTTCAAGAAAATCAATTATTTTATTAATAAATGAATAAGAATATAAAGTATATGCTACATCATATCAAATATGATTGGCTTGTGTGCATACTATTTTCAATCTCCCACTTGTACTAAAGCCAATCGCCATGGTATCTAATACCCATTTTCTCTAAGTGACGATCGAACTGCTGTTGTGTTAAAGCTTTAGTAAATGGATCTGCAATGTTGTCTTGAGAGTCCACACGCTCCAAGGTGACATCTCCTCTTTCAATGATCTCTCTAATCAAATGAAACTGCCGCAACACGTGTTTGGATTTTTGATGAGTCCTAGGTTCCTTAGCCTGCGCAACAGCTGTCACGCCCCCGAAATCCACCTGCTAGCTTCTTTTAGCCAGGTCAGACTTCGTACTGACTTGTATAACCTTATTCAAAACATTCATTAACTTAAAGGTAATGTACACGATAAGTTTCTATAAAAACTCGTAATATAATTGATTTGAATCGTATATAGAAATCTTGACTTCTAATAATCAGAGTATAATGCGAAAAAGTGATAATATTATAATATCATTCTTTCATGTTACATCATTCCCAGGTTACTTGTTCTTATTATAAATAAGTCCTAAAAGACTTAAAAACAAATCTCCATTTATCTATCCGAGACTTGTAGTATTAGCAACCAGACAGTTCCCAGGAAAGAGGGGGCTTTCCGTTAAAATGACGTGCAATTAGATGACCTAACCCCTTTCCTCGTCAGAACTTTCTAGACATTGCCAATAATGTTAATCTAACATAGTTAAAATGACTTCTACATCTTCAACTTAAATCTTTATATCTTTGTAACAAATCTGGTGTTCAAGCTTAACTAGTTAACCACTTATTAGATATTCCATAATATATAACTTCTATCTACCCAAGGTTCACAGTATCCCATAACAGATATAGTTCTCGTCAGAACGTTAACTGTGTTTGGATACCCTCACTTGGATATATAGATTTATATATGATGTATATCTCTTTCATATCAATAGTTCCTATCTATCTGACATTCACAGTATTAATGATAAGATTGTCCCTAGAACTAAGGGGCGCATTCCGGTAAAGATGGCACCTTACCGGCACTCATTACGTGTAACCCCAGAGCTTATAGAACTCTCAATATCATTCAATACCCTCATTCAGATGTATAGTTCGTATGGATACTTTACTAAGTTAGTACAACTATTCTAAACAATTTAAAGATCAGAGTATAACACAATTGACATAGAAAAAGGTGATAATATATTATAATAGTATTAAGTTCGGTTACATCGTTCTCAGTATCAAGTTTCGTATTACAACAGAGCCTTAAAAGACTTGAATTTATACAAATGATAAGGTAAAACTAATTAACACGGTCGTTTCCCTTTGGTCGTCTCTGAAGTTCCAGATTTATCATTTAAGATTGCAAAAGAGAATATATGCAAGAATGAGCTACAAATGCTCAGCCAGTTTATTTGAAAACGTAAACACAATGTGTTTGAGTTGAAAGATTTCAAAGATGTATAACTGAGGGTTCTGTACATGAACCATGTATTTCAATTAGTTCTATCAGTCTTCAATGACTTAGAACCGCTTGATTTCAGATATCTGGTAGGGGATCAGCCTAACTAATATCCTAGGAGTATGCATATCATCTTACAATTTTAAGTCGATATATAATCAACATTTACCGGCACCTTATATCAAGGTGTTTCAGTTCACCTTACATCAAGGTGTTCCATTTCTCAGTATAAGATGTTGTACCAAAACAATTTGGTTTGACACAACAATTTACGCTCGAATAAACAATATATGAATAATGATTCATTTCTTAAGTTATGCTGAACAAGAAGCAATAACTTCACAGTAATTGATAGCAAGATGTAATAGACTTGCTTAAATGTAACAATGTTAGAAGACTTGCCTCGTATATCTTTTACAGTTGATATACCGTCTAACCGTTCGTCGTATATCCTATACGATTATAAGTTCATGTAGACTAATTAAGCATTTAACGATTAAATCTTTTAAGTTTTATTTCGGGTATTATAACCGCTTATAAATAAGACTTCTTCTACTATACATGAAATAATTTCAGCATTCTAACTGCTTATAGAATGAATATTTTTCAACTATATTTAAAAAAATTGAGCATTATAATTGCTTGCAAAATGAATATTCGTTTACTATGTTTGAAATAAATCGTGCATTATAACTGCTTATAAAATGAATATTCTACTATTATATTTGAGATAATTTTAGCATTATAACTGCTTATAAAATGAATATTCTTACTAAATACTTGAAGAAAATCAGACATAGTAACTGCTTATAAAAGTATATTTTCAACTTTATAAGAGAAATAAATCAAACATTATAACTGCTTGTAAATAAGACTTTTGTACTATATACTTAAAATAATTTGGGCATTATAACTGCTTATAAAAGTATATTTTTACTAAATATATAAAGAAAAATGAAAATAATAACCACTAGCGTAATACCTCTTGTAGTTGCTAGCTTTACTTCCAATCGCATAGTGTTTCGATACTTCGAAAGTAAGTTTTATCTCACAATATCTCTCAGAATATAAATATAGAATGTTTTTGCTCTTGAACTGCTCTTGAAAAGTAGTAAGGAATGAATGAACTGAGCTTGCTATTTATAGAAAAATCAAGTTTCACTAATTGCACGTTAGGGACTCGGCTTATTACACTTTGGTACCTAGGTTAATTACACTTCAGTACCTAGCGTGTGCCAGGCGTAAGCTGGCGTGTGCCAGGCATAAGCTGGCGTGTGCCAGGCGTAAGCACGACAAAGCAGCTTGTCAGCATAAGCACGACAAAGCACTATATCAGTTTAAGCACGACACAGCAGCTTACTAAAAATAATTTGTCAAGATGCTTTTTGGTGAAATCGTGGAAAGCACGACAAATCATTTTGTCAATGTAAGCACGACTCAGCAGCTTGACCAAAAAAATTTTATTTGACCAATTCATCGTTTACACTATAAAATCACAAAACACCTAGTTCGAAATATCATTTGGATCTTTATTTAAGTACATATGACACAAAATTTGAATCTCATTGGGGTTTAAGATTTTAAACTTCTCGATACCTAGTTTTAGGTCACTAAATTAACCTCTAACCATATACGAGCGTATTTATAAGCCTCATAAATATTCAAGGTATTACAACACCTCTGGTGTTGTCACAGAATAAAGGCACGACTCCTCTAATGCTAGGAACCACTCCAAGTTCAGTTATGAACTTCTTCATCCAAATAGCTTCCTTTGCAGCTTCACTTGCAGCTATGTACTCTGCCTCTGTCACTGAATCAACAACTGTTTGCTGCTTGGAACTTTTCCAACTCACTGTGCCATCGTTTAAGGTAAACACATACCCTGAAATGGATTTATTATCACCTTGGTCCGTTTGAAAACTTGAGTCTGTATAGCCCTCTAGTTTCAATTCAGACCCACCGTAGACATGAAATATATCCTTAGTTCTTCTCAACTACTTTAGGATGTTTTTTACTGCCTTCTAGTGCTCTTCTCCTAGATTCGACTGATATCTACTTGTTACACTAAGTGCATGAGCGACATCTGGTCTAGTACATATCATACCGTACATGATAGATCCTATTTCTGAAGCATAAGGAATCTTACCCATACGGTCTCTCTCCTCAGGTGTCTTTGGGGCCTGTTTCTTGGAGAGATGTATTCCATGGCTCATCGGCATGAGACCTCTCTTGGAATCTTTCATGCTAAACTTCATTAGCATCAAATTAATGTACTTTCCTTTGGTCAAGCCAAGCATCCTTTTAGATCTATCTCTATAAATCTTTATCCCCAAAATATAGGATGCCTCACCCAAGTCCTTCATGGAGAAGTGTTTAGATAACCAAATTTTGATCGACTGTAGCATAGGAACACCATTCCCTATCAGTAATATATCATCAACATATAATACAAGGAATGAAACAGTGCTCCCACTAACCTTCTTGTACACACATGGTTCATCCTCATTTTTGATAAAATCAAACTTTCTGATTATCTCATCAAAACGGATGTTCCACCATTCGAGAAGCTTGCTTCAATCCATAAATGGATCGTTGTAGTTTATAGACTTGGTTTGTTCCAACCGTTGAAACAAAACCCTCTGGTTGTATCATATATACATTCTCCTCAAGTTCTCCATTGAGGAAGGCTGTTTTCACGTCCATTTGCCAGATTTCGTAGTCATAATAAGCTACAATTGCAAGCAAAATCCAAATGGACTAGAGTATAGCTACTGGTGAGAAGGTTTCATCATAGTCAACTCCTTGTCTTTGCTTGAAACCTTTTGCAACTAATCAAGCCTTATAGGTAGCCTTGCCGTCCACTCCAGTCTTTCTCTAAAAGACCCATTTGCACCCAATAGGCTTAATACCCTCAGGTGGTGAAACCAAAGTCCATACTTGGTTTTCATACATGGAGTCCATCTCGGATTTCATGGCTTCTAGCCATTTCTCTGAGTCTTTACTACTCATAGTCTCTTCGTAAGTCAATGGATCATCATCATCCATGATGGGCGCCATATCATCATCCTCTATGATGAATTCATACCTATCAGGTATCTTCGGTACTCTTCCAGATTTACGAATAGGTAGTGGTACAGTAGGTTCTTCTAGTTGGTCAGGTACCTAACTTTGATCCGTAGTATTTTGTGGTTCTTGAATTTCTTCAAGATATATCTTATTCCCACTGACCCCTTTAAGGATAAACTCCTTTTCCAAGAAGGCAACATGTTTTGCAACAAACACCTTTTGATCAGTAGGGTGATAGAAATAATACCCTGATGTTTGTTTAGGGTATCCCACGAATCTACATTTGTCAGATCTAGTCTTCAGCTTATCATACTCAAACCTTTTGACATAAGCTGGACAAACCCAAGTCTTAACATGCTTAAGATTTGGTTTCCTCCTTGTCCATAACTTATATGGAGTCTTTGCGACAAATTTGGTAGGTACCTTGTTAAGTAGGTATGCAGCCGATTCTGGGGCATAACCCCAGAAGGATACTTGAAGGTCGGTAAAACTCATAATGGAACGAACTATGTCCAACAATGTTCGATTTCTCCTTTCAAATACACCATTCAACGGTGGCGTCCCTGGTGGAGTCCATTATGAGATTATACCATTTTCTTTGAGACAATTGAGAAACTCATTGGTTAAATATTCCCCTCCTCGATCCGATCGAAGAATCTTAATACTCTTACCAGTTTGCTTCTCTACTTCACTTCTAAATTCTTTGAACTTTTCAAACGATTCAGATTTGTATTTCATTAAATAAACATATCCAAATCTAGAATGATCATCAGTGAAAGTAATAAAATAAGAATACCTTCCTCGTGCATTCGTTGTCATAGGTCCACATACGTCTGTGTGTACCAACGCTAACAACTCTATAACTCTTTCTTCTTTTCCACTAAAAAGGGATTTAGTCATCTTACCCATGAGACAAGATTCACAAGTTGGATATCATTCGTAATCAGATAGTTCTAAAAGCTCATCTTTATGCAACTTAGTTAATCTTGTTTCATTGATGTGACCGAGTCTATAGTGCAACATAAAGGTATAATTAACACCATCTCTTTTTTTCTTTTCTTAGTTTGTTCAATTTGAAGTATATTTTCATGCAAGTTAAGTATGTAAAGTCCATTCAGTAAATTGCCAACACCATATAAAACATTTTTATTATAAATAGAACAACTATTGTTCTTTATTATAATATCAAAACTATCTATATCCAATACAGAAATTGAAATAATATTTCTAATGAGTGTTGGAACATAATAACAATTATTTAAACTAATGGACTTGCTCGTAGGCAGTGCTTTACAATAAGTTCCTATAGCTAATGCAGCAACCTTTGCTCCATTTCCCATTCGTAGGACGACTTCATCCTTGTTCAACTTTCTACTTATGCTTAGTCCCTATATATTATTACATATGTGAGAACTATAGTCGGTATCCAATACCCAAGTAGAATTTTGACTTTCAGAAAAATTAATTTCAATCATGAACAAACCTAGATCGGAAGTCGAAGCTTCTCCAAGCTTCTTTTGGTCTACAAGATACTCCTTGCAGTTCCTCTTCTAGTGTCCTAACTTATTGCAATGGTAGCAAATTCCTTTGCTATCAGGATCAGTTTTCTTTTTATCCTTTATTTTTGCCATCCCCTTAGCCTTCTTATTTTTCTTCTTTTCAGAAGATACCTTGGGCCTCTTCCTTTTCTTGGAAGAATCATCCACTAGTAAGACTTGGTTGTTGTTAGATGAGAAGTGACCTTCAGCAGTTTTCAACATATTAAGTAACTCAGGCAAGCTGACATACAACTTATTCATGTGAAAATTCATAACAAATTATGAGAAGGTGTCCGGGAGTGACTGCAAGATCAAATCTTGACTTTACTCCCTATCCATCATGAACCCAAGCTGTTCAAGTTGTTCAATCAAATTGATCATCTTGAGGACATGAGTCTCAACGGTAGTGCCCTCGGTCATACGAGATCAGAAGAGCTCCCTAGATATCTGATATCTAGCAGTCCTACTTTGCTCACCATACAACTCTTTGAGGTGCAGCAATATAGTAGGAGCATCCATAGTTTCATGCTGACACTGAAGCTCATTACTCATGGATGCGAGCATGATGCATTGAGCCAAGATTGCATCATCTTCTCACTTTCTGAAAGTAGCAATCTCTTCCTCAGAGGCTGTTTGTGCAACATTTGTAGGGACTGGCGAATTTAGGACATAAAAAATCTTTTCAGCAGTGAGAACAATTCTCAGATTCCTTAACCAATCCGTGTAATTCGGTCCGGTTAGTTTGTTAGCATCAAGTATGCTACACAGTGATAGTGAGTTTGATATTTTTAAATTCTGCATGTGAAATAGACAACATTTTAGCATACATTCATTTAATTAATTACCAAAATAAATTAGGTCTTTATTTTAAATTGGTATCTCTCACTTTTTCATCAAACTATATTACTTTCATTATATAATTCGGCAATTCTAATTAAAGATTTGCTAGTGAGACTAAGGATCCCATTTCAAATGTATATAGTCTTGTGGTAACATAACAAACGATTTATAAATAAATAGGTAGACAACTATTGTCAATTACATCACTATGTAACTCCTTGTATTTTGCCTCTTAGATTATTTTGATCAAGTGGTGACACATCCGAATTAAAATTATGCAAGTTAAGTCCATCCTAGCACTTCCATATATGTGAAGAGAAAAATATCGTCCTTGTGGTGACACAACAAAACAGTAATGTTCAATTCCTTAATAAGAATCAAATGTGATAAGGCAACATTTTAAATATTTAATACTTGCCTTGTGGTGACATAACAAACTCATATTAAACATTTAATACTCTATTGCTTTACCATGCTAGAAGGCGACGTTCAATATTCCGAATATCTTTGAACGCGTAGAACTTAATATGATTTCTTTGAGAGGTTTATTATTATTAGTTTCATCTTGTTTAACGCGCATACATATATATATATAAAATACGGGTCATATTATTTGACATGCGAAGAATGTTGGATAATATATAATATATATATATATATATATAGTAATCATGCATATATAGAATACTATATTCTACCCGGATTGATTATGGACTTTTATTCTAGTTTGGTTCACTAGAGCCACCAAGTGAACCTAAAGGTCAAACGGGTCTTCATGCGCTCCTTGCTCCTTTGTCTCTAATTCTTCAAAATAATTCTAACTAATCCTATTACATAAACTATTTATAATAAATAGAAACCTTGATCAGCAGTCAAGGGGAAGTACATAGGAGGGAGATAGAATTTACATTAAGAAAAATTAGAGAAGACGAGATACGCAGACCCTATTTATAAAAACCCATTCATTCAAGCATCCTCTAAAATAATTCCAATCACACATTGGTCAATAGTCCATAATCAATCCCTATTTATTATCATACATATCTCCATATGCATCGATAAATAACATTGATCTCATGAATAATAAAACCATTCCATATATGCATTGATATCAAGTAATGTGTAAACGTTTTGCTAATATTTAGTTTTTGAAACAAAATAAACTCTTTTATTTTAATCAAAAAACTAAATCTAAATTAAACTCCTTTAATTTTAGCAATCTGGAATCATATTTCAGATAAAATAAACATCTTTATTTTTAACTTTTATCAATTAAATAAACCATTTATGTTAATTGAGAAAAACAAAAATTTTCAAACTATGCATACCGGCGCGGCCGCATTCCAAATTGAACTAAGAGCGGCGCGGCCACGCTGCACCCCCAGAAACGTTTTCTACGATCAGGCGAGGCCGCCCTCCAGAATGAACTGGAAGCGGCACGGCCGCGCCGCAATGCAGATTCGGGAAAAAATATTTTTTGCCAAAAATTCGATCGTATCGCATATCAATTTATACATGGAATCATAAAAATCAATAATTAACACAAGGATTAGGCTCTGAAACCTTCTGCCTGAGCGTGGATTTAGGCCGGATCAGAATAAGGATGGAAAATTAACTGAGATGATTATCAAAAGAAAGTGGATCCACTTCACTAAGCCGCCCGAATTTGCAGTAATTTTAGTTGTACGGGAGTTTTATGCCAATGCCAGTGCTGAGGGGCTAAGAGAGGTCACTGTCCGGGGTAAATTGGTAAAGTATGATAGTAAGACCATAAATTCTGTGTTTGACATGCCCAACTTTAATGGCAAGGACTTCCAAGAGCGGGGCTATCGCAGTTACAGCCAGGATGATATCATTGTGCGGCTCTGCCAACCCTGCACTGCCTGGAAAGTGAATGAGTTTCAGGGGGAAAAGACAAGTTTCCCACAGCCAGCCCTCAGCCGCTATGGGAAAGCTTTGTATGCTTTCATCTGCTCCAACATCATGCCTACTCGTCACCTCAGCGATGTCACCCGAGAGTGGGTTGTGCTTCTATTTGCCATCATCATTGGGCTGGACGTCGATATTGCGGTGATCATACAGGAGTCCATTAGGAAGGCAATAAAGAGTAACATTGGTTCAGGCCTCCCGCACCCGTCTCTCATCAACCGTCTCTACAAGCGAGCAAAGTTCAGTGGGGACCAGATGACCCAACTCAGGCACCCATGTCAGTCATCGATCACAATGTCATTAAGAGGTTTACTATATGGCCCGGGGGCATTTCTCATTAATGTGGAGAGGGGTACCTACCAGGTTCTGATCCGCCCCTTATGATAGAAGATGAGACTTCTACCCAGACTCCTGATCTTGGCTCCACTTCTGTTGGTCCACTTGCAGCGCTAATGGCTTTAATGGACCTCATGCATTAGAAGATTGTCAACAGCAGGATGGGCTTGTTCAGCCGAAGACAGGACACTATTGCCTAGAGGCAGAATATATTTACACAGTATCACGCTGAGTTCGCCAACACGGTGGCCAGCATCTATGCAGCCTCAAGTGGTGACGACGTGTGTAATGCCCGTGAATTTTGAACATCCTTATTAATTAAATCTAATTTAATTTAATGAGTTAACGTTGTGTTCTATTTAAATCAACTTGGGTTAATTGGTGGGAGATGTATAAGCTATGTCTATACTTGTGTTGGCAGGTATGATATAACTATGGCTAAAAAATAACCATATGTGAGTCAAGTGTAGGAATTGGTGTGTAATGACTAAAATGGCCAAGAGTGGTTAATAACCAAGGTAATTATGAAGGGGCAATAACCATTGTATATCCAAGTGGTTAATAATCAATGTAATTATGGCGGGATAATAACCATTGTGTTTAAACAATGTAATTATGACAAGATAATAACCAATGTCTAATAACCAATGAAGAATGGTTAATAACTAATGGATAATTAAGATTTTGCGAAAAGACTATTTTAACCTTAAAAGAAGTTGGGTAATGTTTAAAATACCCTTGAGAAAGTTGCTAGGAAGCTTCCTATTATTGATGAATTGACCAAATTGCCCTTGCCTAGTCATGGTTAATGACTATTTTGCCCACGGTCTCTACTTTCCTATAAATAGGACCCCTCACCAATGATAGTGAGGTTGGTTCATTATTCACCAAGTATAGAAAGAGTGTTAGAGAGAGAGTTTGAAGAAAAAGCAAGAACAAATCTTGTGGGAGAAAGAAGAAGGTCTTGATTGTTTAGGCCATCCCCATTCACAACCTATTTTGGGAAGGAAAAGAAGAAGAAGAAATCAAAAAGGTATAACTCCAAACTTTAAGCTATTTTAATGTGGTTGGACATATATCCTTGAAGTTTTATGTTCTTGATGGCTAGAACCTTATGATAAGGTTAGATCTTGAATATATAATGTTTTGCTTGTTCATATGTGTGAGTTTATGTTGGAAAAATTTAGAAGAAAGGAAGTAAAGGAGATTTCTGGAAATTTTGTTTGAAAAAGGTTGTTATATGCTTGTCATTTTGAAATCTATAAAGGGATCTTGTGATTTTCTTTCTTAATATGCTAGATCCATAGGTTAGGGACAAAATCCCTTTTGAATCACTCAAATATGTTGAAAAATGAGCAAACCATGAATTTATTACCAAAGCATGCCAACTGTTGAACAACCTTGCTGACCCCTGACTTTGAGCCTGTTTTCCGAGACCTAAACATAACCAAATTTGATGTTTGATAAATGAAAAGTGTAGTTCAGGAAGATACGAATTCAACAAAATTGACGGATCGTAAATCGAAGTTGTAAATTTCGTTTTATGAAGGTTTTGGTGAAAGACCCCAAATCTGGAAATCAAGAACGAAAATTAGAAAAAAAAAATAACTATTTGTTATTTAATTATGTTTAAATAATAAATAAAGTTAAGTAATTTATTAATTATTATTATATAATGATTAAGGATAATTAAGAATTATAAATTAATTATTTATGATTTGATTAATTTTAAAATATAAATAAACCTAATTAGTTATTATTTATTATTAAATAATAACTAAAGTTAATTAGTACTCACTTATTAGTTATTTATTATTTGATTAACATTAAATAATAAATAAACCTAATTAGTTATTATTAAATAATAACTAAAGATAATTATTACTCACTAATTAATTATTTATTATTTGATTAACTTTAAATAATAAATAAACCTAATTAGTTATTATTAAATAATAACTAAAGATAACTATTACTCACTAATTAATTATTTATTATTTGATTAACTTTAAATAATAAATAAACCTAATTAGTTATAATTTATTAAATAATAACTAAAGATAATTCTTATTCACTAAGTAATTATTTATTACTTGATTAACCTTAAATAATAAATAAATCTAATTAGTTATTATTTATTATTAAATAATAACTAAAGATAATTCATATTTACTAATTAATTATTTATTATTTAATTAATTTTAAATAATAAATAAATCTAATTATCTATTATTTATTATTAAATAATAACTAAAGATAATCGTTACGCACTAATTAATTATTTGATTAACATTAAATAATAAACAAACCTAATTAATTATTATTTAATCTTAAATAATAATTAAAGACAATTAAAATTTATAATTTGATTACTATTTAATTAATAATTAAATAATAAGTGAATAGAATTAGTTATTAAGTACTGTTAATAATAATGACTAAAGATAATTAATTAATTACTATTTAATAGTAATTAATTGAAGATAGAGTCAATAAAATAGAGAGAGCTTAATAACCCATTAATTAAATAATCATAATAAATTGCTTAAGGGTTTAATAAATAAATATTACTTAAGAAAGAGTAATGTTAATCAATTGAACAATTATTATTAATTGTTTAAGGGTTTAATAAGTGTTTATCACTTAAGGGAAACATTGGTAATTAATTAAACCATCAACCTAAGGATCAATTAAGTGTCTTATAGGATTTACGATAGTTTATGTGTGGTATGTGATTTGCTTAATTGTTAAATAAATAGCATAAGTAAGCGTGTCGATATACAACTACGCAGTACTAATTGATAGATCAACATTATCAATGTTAGGTTCTTCAAGGCCAATTAGTTAAAGCTAGAATTATTTGTAGCTGAGCAGACAGGTAAGTTCCCTAACTCAATCTCGAGTTATTATTTTCGAAGCATGTTAGTGAATAATTATTGTCGATTATTCACATCTATACTGATTATTGAGATTCGCACATTGTGCAATTGAATTCCTATCCTACTATGATTGAACTGCAAATTTAATTAAAGTTCTTTCAAGTATGAATTGTTTATGAGATCGATCTATGCTATTTGTATCAGCTAGATCCAACATGTCTAAATTGGTTAAGACAATGGTATTTTAAAAGTTGTTCTTATTAAATTGTTGTGGTAAGAACTCTTGGCTGAGAAAAGGATAAACTTGTTTAAGGCATGATATCAATGCTGGTTATTAAGTGTTTATGCATAAATCACGGGGTATGAGAGGCTGATCCCCTCAATTACCAAAACATTTTAAGAGGTCCAGCTTACATGCTGAGAACCTTGGTAAACGTCCTTGGTTATTTCAAACCACTCAGTAATTGACATTCGATTATTCGAATATTCAACTGTTGACTGATAATTCATAATTCTTCACAATGCTATACTGTTGTTGAACATTGAAAGCGAAATTTCCTTCTATCATGATATATCTCTTTGTGTATATACTTGCTAAGCAAATTAGTTGCTTACCCTTGCTATAGCATGATCTTTATTTCAGCTAAGGCAAAAACATCTAGAGGAGACAAAGGAAAAGGGAAGGTGCAAGAATAGACGCCCGATAGTGCCTATGTACTAGTTATTCTTGAATGTTGTTTGATTAAGTGAACCTTTTATTGTATTAAGGGTACGTTTTATGTTAAGGTTAAAGAACCTTGGGACCAAGATTGCAAGACCTTATTATTATTTCAAGAAACAATGTATGTTTATTATTCCGCATTTAGTTAGAAAGTATGTTTGTCGTTGAGTATCGTGAGCGCCGAATTCGAGGTTAGGAAACCCGGATTTGGGGGCATCACAACGTGGACTCCATGCCGTACCAGTTTCTAGAGCCTCCTCTCTTTCCACCGTACCCGCCTCTATCTCGGCCAGAGGGCGATCAGGCTGAGGATGAGGTGGGGGATGACGATGATGAGGGCGATACTGCAGCAGATGTGGGTGCAGCACCAGCTTCTACAACACATTCCAGCCAATAAGGGCATTGGCCAGTTCTAGTTTGGGGGAGTTTTTAGCAGATTTTTGTTTGTTTATTTATTTATGAGTCGTGACATGTTTGAATTGCTGTAGTTAGGTGGTTTATTTTATTTTGGACTTTGGTAGCATGTTGGAACTGCATATTTTGGTTTATTTTGAACTTACGGTTTTATTATCTATGGATGCCTATTTTTAGTTTTATCTGCATGAATATAGGAATGCTTGAGGAACTTACGGTGTTCTTCCAGTTTTGGTTTTTACCCATCTTTTGGGGCTTTCACAGGTTTTCATTACCCTATTTTGAGCTGTAGTTATCTTGGGGTAAAAGAAAAGAAAATTTTTGATTGTGGCCAGTGATATGATTGAGGTATTGCTTTGTCAATGGTGTTAAATATTTAGAGATGGAGTATTAAATCATTTTGTTTAGGTAGCACTGCTGTTGATCCTGCCTATCCTATCGAGCACTACCAACTATTAGAACTGTTTTTATTTCGACCAAGCCTATGTGGTTATTTGCTATGGAAATTGTTGTGATTATCTCGTTCTATCGTAAGTGAATCAATGATTGTAAGAAACAGATTCTTAGGCTGGTTTGAATAAAATATATATAAATATATATATATATATATATATATATATATTTAAAGAGAGAAAAAGAAAAATAGAGACATTAATCAACACTAATCCCCAGTTGACCACGCCTATTTACGTGGCCTTTGTTACTTGAGTTAGTAGATCCTTTGGGGTGTTTTCACACCTATTGCCCTAAAGTCACCTGACTTCCTTGATCAAACACTCGTTACACGGGTAACTTTGAAGAGCCAAAGATATTCAGGCACTACACGGTCATTCTTAAAATTAGGTTAATGCGTTGGCAATGAATAAAACTATAGTTTGACTTAAGTCTAATTACGTGGCATTTGTTACTCGAGTTAGTAAATTCTTGGGGGTGTTTTACACCTAATTCCCTAAAGCCTTCAAGCTTAGGAGTCATTGTTCTAAAGCTCATTACAGGAGTAACTCTGCATAGCCTAATGTAATTAAATTTCTGTAAAAGTCTTACTGAGTTTTGTTGTTTACATATTAATGCCTGGTGGTCTGTTCTTACACTTGATGTCTTTTTCTAAATGTTTGATATAGCATGAGTGATAGAGTCAACAATTTTCCTTTTTGCAAGTGTGTTTGTGTTTGAGATATAAATGGTTATAACAGTTGGTAATCACACACACAGAGATTTTGATCAGTAGCAGTCAACGCTAGAGTTTTAAGCTAGATTTTATTAATGAGTTTGTTTCTACTTTGAAATTATAATTTTGACCCTTGAGGCCATAATGCAGGTATATAGTAGTTTAGATCACTTCTAGTCTAAGCTAGAGGCTGATGTTTTAATTTTCTTTAAATATTTTTGCTTAGGGACAAGTAAAAGTTTAAGTTTGGGGGTATTTGTTGAGCGGGATTCATACCTGCGAATCGGACTCCTTTTCACTTAAGAAATTGTTTGATTAAATTACCTTCAGGTGCAATTTTATGTTATATTTGTTTTCTTATGCTTTAATGCTTCCCATGTGGGAAATTGCATAACTTGAGGCTATAAGGGTCAAAAAGGATCCCTAGCTGGCAAAAGCACGGAGCCCGCGCCGCAGCACCAAAGCGCAAGGCCCACGCCGCAGCGCGAGCTCCGGTTCCCAGCCACCTGACCTTCCTTAAATGACCTAGGTGCTGCTCATTTAAGGATATCATCTAACAACTAAGGAAAATATCCTGCAACTTAGGGGAGAAAAGGAGGCAGCCACACAAAGGAGAGGAGCGGAATCAAGAACACTTCCAAAAAGGATTTTTCTTATTTCATAGCTTTTATTCATTTGTGTAATATTGATTATGTTGAACAGCATGACTGCGTTAATTAGTTCTATAGTTATGAACTAATTACATTTCTAGGATTACAATATAACCTAATGATTAGCTTAATATGAATTTCTCTCATATTTATTTAATGAATCATGTTCTGAATGGATTGTTGATGTAACACCCCCAAATCCAGGTACCTCAACTCCACAGATTTGGTGCTCACTATACCATACTTTCATGACTAACTACCCATGGCAAAAAGGTAATATAAATAAACTGAATACATCATCTTCCCACAAAAGGGGTTACATCTCTAATCTCTCAATCAAGCAAATCCCAGGTTATCTAACCTTTATTACATAAATGCAAAATTAAAACATAAAATTAAATAAGTCTTGTTACAAGAAAACATCAAATGAATAACAGGTCTCTCGCTACTTCGGCATCTTGCCCTTGCCTTTACTCGTGGACGGCTCGTCCGATTTCTCTGCCTTAGCTGAAATGTTTTAGTGCAAGAGTGAGCAAACAATTGCCCACAATCATAATAACGATAACAATAGAATAATTAATTAAATAGATTTCAACTGAGATATTATAGTTTTCTGAATTCAATCAATAACCAATCGAGATATGAAAGATTAATAGGATACTTGGCTCAAGAACAGATTATAGAATTCAAGGTTTAAAAATTGTATTTGAGGGTCACAAGACCTCGAACTATGTCCTAGGTTAATAAGTATTTCTACTGTAACCTTTAACAGTCTTATAGACTATGGACCATCCATCTCGTACTCAGGGGGATCAACCCTTTGTACAATGTATTGTGCACAAATATTTTAACGCTGTCGCGTAATTAATCCCCTATATTAGGGTTGTTCATCTCAGTTTAGCACCAGAATCCGTACCAAAAAGAACTTGGTTTGGAACAATTTTTAAAATATTCTAAGTCTTTAGAACGCTCATCAACTAAGCACAAGCTGAATCAATAAGGGTTTGCTAGTCACTAAAGCATTTGATTCATCAATAAAGTTTGTACAATAGAAACTCTATTCGAAGTTTAAATAACGATCAATGATCGAACAATAAATGACTGAAGTAAATATAAACACTTGTCATGATAACAACCTTGCTTGAATAATAATAAGCTAAGGTTAATAAGCTTGCTCAATGAAAATAAACTTGCTTTAAAGGAAACAAAAAGTTTAAGGGAGGAAAACTTGCCTCATGCGTAGATTACAGATTAAATAATTCACGTTCTTTAATCGACCTATACATTTCGATTATAAAATGGTAACAATAATTAGTTACAGAACAATATACACTTTAAAATTCGATCTTATCCTATTTCATTGTAACATCTCAATTGTCATTCAATAATCAACAACTACTTGCTTCACAACCATCGCGATATCTTATTAGTCACTTTATACCTTAGTATAAATTTTAAACTTGTTTATAGCATCATAGTAAAATCACAAAGAAAAATTAAAATTAAAATTTCAGTTACTGTTTCCTTCGCTGGGGCGGGAATTTACTTAGGAAAAATCTCGCCGGGGCGAAGATTTCCAGTTCAATATTCTCGTCGGGGCGAGAGACTCGGCAGACACCTCCTACAGTTCGCGAACCAGTGAAAACTTAGGCCAAAATTTTCCAAATTCTACCATCCAACACATAATTTAAACACACCCAAACATCCACCATGCTAGAAAATAGTTACCCAACATGTTTCTAAACATTCTAGCCATTATACTACACATAATGAATCAATTAGAATCCCAAAATTCTCTGTTTATACAAAATATTCATGTTTTAGCCATATCAACGAAATCAACCATTGTAAATTCATCTCTAAACCATTTTAATCCACTCTACTTGCATTCTTTTCGTTTTTCATCATACTATCGTAATCAAATGTCAATTTACCGTTTAATAAACAAATTAAACATCAATTTTCGTACATATATGCCATACATGAAATAAGACTCTGTAAAACCAAAAACTTCACTCTAAAACATGCTTTTATGGATTAACTCATTCAAATTAATTTATAACCACCATATAATCATCTAGTACATGCTTACTAACAATTACATCAACTAATGCATGCTTTAAACAACTAACTTCATATACAGTAAAGTAAATTTAAAAAGAAATACAGTGAAGAATATTATACCTTCTATTGCTTAAAAACTTGATTAATTCTTCTTTGATTTTAGAATTCTCTTCTCTCCAATCTCTAAACTTCTCTCTCAATTCACAGACTCTTTCCAAGCTCTCTCTTTCTTTCAATTTTGTTTTTTTTCCTTTCTCTGCTAAGCTTTCTCCTCCTTTTCTTTCTTTTAAAAAAAACTGATAACTCATGTACTGGTTTTAATTAATCAGTTAAAGAAATCAAGAGTTAGGCCATGTTTGGCCAACTCAAAAATAAAAAAAAATAGAATTCCAAAGGCTACTAGGCTTTGTTTGGTTGAACCAAAGAAAATAATCCATTTTTACCAACCAAGGGTCACAAGGCCTTGTTTGGTTTTAACTATAATAAAACTCTTTTCCATTTATTTTAATAATTCATTATACTATATAGTTTTAATTGTCACACTTTTAATTTAATTAAACTTATTATTAAATAAATTCAATTAAACCTTACTAACTTAATCAGTAATTCTATTTAACCAATAACAATAACACCAAATAAATCATTTAATCATCTAATTTAATTATTAAATTAAATTAGAATAAACACATCAAATCATATTTAGATAAAATTTAACTTAAATTCTTTCACCATAACTTTATATATTATTTATTGTGCTCAATAAATAAATTAACAAAAATATTTATATAACTCAATAAATATTTTTATTTATTCACAAAAAATCGCATTCGTTACATCCTTCCCTCCTTAAAAGGATTTTGTCCCCAGAATCACAACGCAATTAATTCGTCTGTTACATTCTCCCCTCCTTACAACGATTCTGTCCCCAGAATTGCGGTACAAAAATTAAAAAACCAATTAAGGATAACTCTGCATCATTTTCTCTTCGAGTTCCCACGTAGCTTCTTCAGCACTGTGGTTCCTCCAGATTACCTTAACAGAAGGTATCACTTTATTTCTGAGAACCTGCTCTTTCCTGTCTATTATCTGTACAGGTACCTCTTCATAGGATAAATCTTTCTCAAACTGTATTGGTTCATATTCGATTACATGTTTATAATCAGGCTTATACGGTAGTAGCACCGATATGTGAAAGACATTATGAAGGTGGTTTAACTCGGGAGGTAAAGCTACCTCATAAGCTACCCCACCTACTCGTTTCAGCACCTCGAAGGGTCCAATAAATCGTGGACTGAGTTTACCCTTTTTACCAAATCTGATTTTTCCTTTCCAGGGAGATACTTTAAGAAACACAAAACTCCCAACTTCAAATTCACGATTTTGACGATGCTGATCCGCATATTTCTTCTGCCTGTCTTGAGCAGCTAACAATCTGGCTCTTATTACCTTGACAATTTCAGCAGTTTGTTGTACTAGCTCGGGTCCCAATAGTCGACGTTCACCAATCTCATCCCAACATAACGGAGTTCTGCACTTCCTCCCATACAATGCTTCATATGGCGGCATTCCAATACTCGCGTGATGACTATTGTTATAGGCAAATTCGACCAGAGGTAAATGATCATTCCAGTTGCCTTTAAAATCCATGACGCACGCCCGAAGCATATCCTCCAACGTTTGAATTGTTCTTTCGCTCTGGCCATCGTTTGAGGATGGTAGGCTGTACTCATTCTCAACTGCGTCCCCAAACAAGCTTGCAGACTCCTCCAAAATTTTGATGTGAAACGTGGATCTCTGTTCAACACAATTGATACTAGGACATCGTGCCTCGAAACAATTTCCTAGACGTATAATTTGGCCAGTTGATCTAGGCTGAATCTGACTTTGATCGGCAAGAAATGCGCTGATTTTGTCAATCTGTCCACTATAACCCATATTGCGTCATAACCCTTCTGTGTAGTTGGAAGCCCTACCAAAAAGTCCATTGTGATATGCTCCCACTTCCATTCTGGTATCTCCAAGGGCTGTAACAAACCACTTGGTCGTTGATGCTCTGCTTTGACTTTCTGACAAGTTAAGCACTTCACAACACACTCAGCAACTTCCCCTTTCATGTTTGGCCACCAGAAATGTTGGCGAAGATCCTGGTACATCTTTGTACTTCCCGGGTGTATCGAAAATCGTGAGCTATGAGCTTCGTTCAAAATCTCCTCTCTGATCTCCAGCACTGACGGAACCCAGATTCTGCCTTCAAATCTCAGCAACCCTTCAGTATCAATTTTATATTTAAGCTCTTCTCCCTCAAACACTCTTTTTTGTATCTTAACACATTCCTCATTCTGAAGTTGCGCTTTCTTCACCTTTTCCACCAAAGTTGGTTGGGTTTCCATCTGGAACAATTTTTCATTAGGCTCTGCCAGACCCTTCACCTCTAACTCCAATTTAGCCATTTCCGCTACAAGCTTCTCCTGAGCAGTTAACAAAAATAGTTTCTCCCGACCTTTTCTACTCAAAGCGTCGGCAACCACATTAGCCTTCCCCGAATGGTATAGAATTTCACAATCATAGTCTTTGATCAATTTTATCCATCTCCTCTGCCGCATATTTAAATCTTTCTGTGTGAAAATATACTTCAGACTTTTATGGTCTGTATATATTTCACACTTCTCCCCATAGAGATAGTGCCTCCAGATTTTCAAAGCAAACACCACGGCTGCTAACTCCAAATCATGGGTCAGATACCGTTTTTCATAGTCTTTTAGTTGGCACTATGCATATGCAATAACCTTACCATTCTGCATAAGCACACAACCAAGTCCCTTATGCGATGCGTCGCTATATACCACAAAATTCCCTGTGTCATCTGGCAAAGACAACACAGGTGTCGTACTTAATCTCTTCTTCAATTCTTGGAAACTCTCTTCACACTTCTCCGTCCAAACGAACTTCACTGATTTTCTTGTTAAATTCGTCAACGGAGTGGCGATCCTGGAGAAGTCTTGAATAAAACGCCTGTAATAACCTGCCAAACCTAGGAAACTCCTCACTTCTGACGGTGTTTTCGGCTGATCCCAGTTCACCACAGCTTTAACTTTTGATGGATCCACCGATATGTCGTCCTTATCAATCACATGCCCAAGAAATTGCACACGCTCTAACCAAAATTCGCATTTTGAAAATTTTGCATACAACTTCTCTTTCCTTAACGTCTCCAATGTCACCTTCAAGTGCTCCACGTGTTCTTCCTGAGTTTTGGAGTAAACCAGAATGTCATCTATGAATACCACTACAAACTTATCCAGAAATGGTTTGAATACTATATTCATTAAGTCCATAAACGCTGCAGGTGCGTTTGTTAAACCAAATGACATAACCAAAAACTTATAGTGACCATATCTAGTTCGAAATGCCGTCTTTGGTATGTCTTCCTTTCTCACCTTTAACTGATGGTACCCACTTCGCAGATCTATCTTTGAAAAATATCTTGCTCCCTTCAATTGGTCAAACAGGTCATCGATCCTTGGCAACGGATACTTGTTTTTAATCGTAACCTTGTTCAACTCTCTATAATCAATGCAAAGACGCATTGATCAATCCTTCTTTTTGACGAATAACACCGACGCTCCCCACGGCGAAACGCTCGGTTGAATATACTTTTTATCTAGCAATTCTTGCAATTGCACCATCAACTCCTTCATTTCTACTGGAGCCATTCGATACGGGGCTTTTGATATTGGGGCTATACCCAGTGCTAAATCAATTACAAACTCAATTTCCCTATCTAGCGGTAATCCTGGCAAATCATCAGGAAACACGTCCGCAAAATCCCTAACTACCGGTATCTCCTCCAGCTTTGCACTCATCTTTGGGTATCGACTATGTAGGCTAGATATCATACACATCCTTGTCTCAACATCTTCCTGGCCTGCATCACTGTCAGACAACTCGTTTGTCTAGGTGACTTGCTGCCATAAAACACTACCTTTGACGGAGTCATAAGGTTTACACACTTCTTTTTACAATCAATAACTGCCCCATGATTGAACAACCAGTCCATTCCCAAAATAACGTCAAACTCCCCAAGACGAATTGGGATTAAATTTACTGTCATTACATGACCCTTAATATCTATATGACAGTTCTTGTGGACAAACTTAACAAGAATCACTTCCCTATTTGCAATTTCTATATTCATAGGGTAATCTAACTCTTCCTGAGGTAACTCTAATTTCCTAGCAAAATCATCGGATATAAATGAACAAGTAGCACCCGAATCAAATAATACGTAAGCATTTACACTATTGACCGGAATGATACCTGACACTACATCCTTTGACTGCACAGCATCCTGCACCGTCATGTTGAATGTTCGAGCGGTAGGTCGATTGGGCTGCGTCGGTCCTGTGATAGTCAGATTACCACCACTGCTGTTCCCCTTTCCTGCACTAGCTCCACCTATAGTTTTCTTAGGGCAATCCCATGCAAAGTGATCCTTCGACCCGCAAATAAAACATGCGCCCTTCTTCGGACTAGGGCAATTCGGTGCGATATGACCCTCCTGACCCCAGTTAAAACATACTATCTTACCCTTCAAGCAAACACCCACATGGCTCTTTCCGCAGTTACTGCATACCTCCACCTTCTTTTTCTGACTTCCCTGCTGGCTATCACCAGAGTTCTTATCACTCCACTTTCTCTTTTGATTGCTGCCACCATGGTTAGCACTTGCTTTATTATCATTCTCACTCTTCTTTTTCTTCGGCTCTTGATTGTATTTAGACAGAGCATCACTCCCTCCTTCAGCGATAATCGCCTTCTCTAACACTGCAGCAAATGAATTCAGTTGAAACATTGAAACTCGGCTATACAGCCAGGGCTTCAGTCCCTACTCAAACCTTCTAGCCTTTCGCTCATCCGTATTGACCTGATATGGTGCAAACCTCGCCAACTCATTGAACTTTACAATATACTCAGGTACCGTCATGGTACCTTGCTTCAACTCTAGAAACTGCACCTCCATTTGATTCTGTGCGCTTGCCGAAAAATAGGTCTCAAAAAATATTTCCTTAAATCGCTCCCACGGTATTATCCCTTGCCCACCTCGGGTTTTATTAGCTTGCCACCAGTAGCTTGCTTCTGATTTGACAATAAATATTGCAAATGCAGTCTTTTGGTCCTCAAATACTTTCTCCATCTCCATGACCCAGGTTTGTGCCTCGATCGGATTCATAGCCCCTTCAAATTTTGGGGGTCCAACAGCCTTGAAATCTTTAAAAGTCATGGCCTGGGCTTGGGGTTGATTCGCAAATGCTCCTGTTAGCAGATTTACCAGCTGCTGCATTGGATTAGCGTTGACTTCTTCGTTGTTATTGGTGGATCCCTCAGGGGTCTGTTGACGGGTTTGTCTTCTTGTCGGCATCTTACTGTTAAAAATTCGCGCTATTAGATTATTATTCAATTACTCAAACATTTAAGTCTTAACTTAAACATTTATAAACAACACTTAACACATAGCACATCTGATAAACTTTCGCATTTTTATTCATTTACTGCTTCAAAACATAATAAAAATAGCATCATAGTTATTTACATCATCTATCCTGAAATCGTAAAGTTCCAGGATTACATCATTATTCTATCCCATTATATAAAACTGGGATTTACAACTTATTAATCTTCATAGATTTTTATACTAGCACCTCTAATCCTAATCTACGATGACATCCCACGGCGCACAACTTCCTCGCATTCCTGCTCCATAATACGAATCACCATTCTTCGACCCATTACATCTAGATGACGATGAACTCGATCCTGAGCTCTATCTACTGTGTTGTGGAAAATATACTCCATCTCATCAATCTTGGCCTTCTTTGACCGCACCTCACATTCAACATAATCTGCGCGATTAGCCTCCCTCAACTAAGCGTTTTCAGCTCTAACCCGCTTAGCTGTCTCCTCTTTCAATTCATCTCGTACAATTTCATTCCTAGCCAACAACCGGCCTCGTCGGTACTCAGACTGAGCTAGTCTCTGCTCGACCTCTGCAAGAAATGATGAAAGGTCTTGGATCTCGACATCCTTTTGCTCTAGAGCGGCTTGACATTCCACAACTTGATCTTCTAACTCCTTCTTTTGACTCTCTTCATGAACCAGCTTCCACTCCACGTCCCCAAGACGTATATCGAGCTCCTCAATCTCACTGTTCTTCTGCTCCAAGACAGTCTGTCGCTCAGCCAGCTGCCCCTCTAACTCCTCCACTCTGTCCTGCAACTCTATGTTGCGGTCATACACCTGCTCGTACATCTGAACACCTAAGGAAGATAGTGGTATCTCCTCAGGGTCTTCTTCCTCCTCCTCAATCTCCTCCGGATCCTCCTCAAGATCAGTCTCAGGCTCGTACTCGGGACCTACAACTGTGATCAATGGAGATGGCTCCCTCTGCACTAGCTGCTCCCGAACTACATGAATATCCCGGGGCTCCTCCTCCCTAGCCTGGCTGGATCCTCCTATATCAGTCATCCTGCCACCAAAATTTCAAGTTTTTAATTACTACTCGGTACTACTCGTGAGCACATAAGTTTATTATCAAATAAGCACATAACACATAACCATTATATTGTCTTTTATAAATCTCCGTAATCCATTCCTTAGAACTCGATAAGAGTTTATCACCACTATATTCTCTATCGTCTAAAAGGCTACTACCCTAAGGTTTTTCCCACCTAAAAGTTCATAACCTACAGCTCTGATACCAACCTGTGACACCCCCAAATCCGGGTACCTCAACTCCACAGATTTGGTGCTCACTATACCATACTTTCATGACTAACTACCCATGGTAAAAAGGTAATATAAATAAACTGAATACATCATCTTCCCACAAAATGGGTTACATCTCTAATCTCTTAATCAAGCAAATCCCAGGTTATCTAACCTTTATTACATAAATGCGGAATTAAAACATAAAATTAAATAAGTCTTGTTACAAGAAAACATCAAATGAATAACAGGTCTCTCGCTACTTCGGCATCTTGCCCTTGCCTTTACTCGTGGACGGCTCGTCCGATTTCTCTGCCTTAGCTGAAATGTTTTAGTGCAAGAGTGAGCAAACAATTGCCCACAATCATAATAATGATAACAATTGAATAATTAATGAAATAGATTTCAACTGAGATATTATAGTTTTCTGAATTCAATCAATAACCAATCGAGATATGAAAGATTAATAGGATACTTGGCTCAAGAACAGATTATAGAATTCAAGGTTTAAAAATTGTATCTGAGGGTCACAAGACCTCGAACTATGTCCTAGGTTAACAAGTATTTATACTGTAACCTTTAATAGTCTTATAGACTATGGACCATCCATCTCGTACTCAGGGGATCAACCCTTTGTACAATGTATTGTGCACAAATATTTTAATGCTGTCGCGTAATTAATCCCCTATATTAGGGTTGTTCATCTCAGTTTAGCACCAGAATCCGTACCAAAAAGGAACTTGGTTTGCAATAATTTTTAAAATATTCTAAGTCTTTAGAATGCTCATCAACTAAGGACTAGCTGAATCAATAAGGGTTTGCTAGTCATTAAAGCATTTGATTCATCAATAAAGTTTGTACAATAGAAACTCTGTTCGAAGTTTGAATAACGATCAATGATCGAACAATAAATGACTGAAGTAAATATAAACACTTGTCATGATAACAATCTTGCTTGAATAATAATAAGCTAAGGTTAATAAGCTTGCTCAATGAAAATAAACTTGCTTTAAAGGAAACAACAAGTTTAAGGGAGGAAAACTTGCCTCATGCGTAGATTACAGATTAAATAATTCACGTTCTTTAATCGACCTATACATTTCGATTATAAAATGGTAACAATAATTAGTTACAGAACAATATACACTTTAAAATTCGATCTTATCCTATTTCATTGTAACATCTCGATTGTCATTCGATAATCAACAAGTACTTGCTTAACAACCATCGCGATATCTTCTTAATCACTTTATACCTTAGTATAAATTTTAAACTTGTTTATAGCATCATAGTAAAATCACAAAGAAAAATTAAAATTAAAATTTCAGTTAATGTTTCCTTCGCCGGGGCGGGAATTTACTTAGCAAAAATCTCGCCGGGGCGAGACTTCGCCGGGGCGAAGATTTCCAGTTCAATATTATCTCCGGGGCGAAGATTTCCAGTTCAATATTCTCGCCGGGGATAGAGACTCGGCAGACACCTCCTACAGTTCGCGAACCAGTGAAAACTTAGGCCAAAATTTTCCAAATTCTACCATCCAACACATAATTTAAACACACCCAGACATCCAACATGCTAGAAAACAGTTACCCAACATGTTTCTAAACATTCTAGCCATTATACTATATATAATCAATCAATTAGAATCCCAAAATTCTCTGTTTATACAAAATATTCATGTTTTAACCATATCAACGAAATCAACCACTGTAAATTCATCTCTAAACCATTTTAATCCATTCTACTTGCATTCTTTTCGTTTTTCATCATATTATCATAATCAAATGTCAATTCCACAGATTTAAACATCAATTTTCATACATATATGCCATACATGAAATAAGACTCTGTAAAACCAAAAACTTCACTCTAAAACATGCTTTTATGGATTAACTCATTCAAATTAATTTATAACCACCATATAATCATCTAGTACATGCTTACTAACAATTACATCAACTAATGCATGCTTTAAACAACTAACTTCATATACAGTAAAGTAAATTTAAAAAGAAATACAGTGAAGAATATTATACCTTCTATTGCTTAAAAACTTGATTAATTCTTCTTTGATTTTAGAATTCTCTTCTCTCCAATCTCTAAACTTCTCTCTCAATTCACAGACTCTTTCCAAGCTCTCTTTTTCTTTCAATTTTGTTTTTTTTCTTTCTCTGCTAAGCTTTCTCCTCCTTTTCTTTCTTTTAAAAAAAACTGATAACTCACGTACTGGTTTTAATTAATCAGTTAAAGAAATCAAGAGTTAGGCCATGTTTGGCCAACTCAAAAATAAAAAAAAATAGAATTCCGAAGGCTACTAGGCTTTGTTTGGTTGAACCAAAGAAAATAATCCATTTTTACCAACCAAGGGTCACAAGGCCTTGTTTGGTTTTAACTATAATAAAACTCTTTTCCATTTATTTTAATAATTCATTATACTATATAGTTTTAATTGTCACACTTTTAATTTAATTAAACTTATTATTAAATAAATTCAATTAAACCTTACTAATTTAATCAGTAATTCTATTTAACCAATAACAATAACACCAAATAAATTATCTTGTTCAAATAAATCATTTAATAGACTCACTGGTGGTGTCCAATGAGAATAATGAGCTTATCCCAGCACGGACTGTGACTGGATGGAGGGTATGTATGGACTATAGGAAACTGAACAAGTCCACTTGCATGGATCACTTTCCTCTGTCATTGATTGACCAAATGCTTAATAGACTCGCTGGGCATGAATTCTATTATCTCCTGGATGGATACTCGGGTTACAATCAAATTGCTATAGCACCCGATGATCAGGAGAAAATAACATTTACATGTCTATATGGGACCTTTGCCTTCCGAAAAATGTCCTTCGGGTTATGTAACGCACCTACAACATTTCAGCGTTGCATGATGTCTATCTTTTCTGACATGGTGGAACAGACGCTTGAGGTGTTTATGGATGATTTCTCTATTTTCGGGAGTTCTTTTGATGATTGTCTACAAAATTTGACAGCAATTCTGAAAAGATGTGTTGAGACGAACCTGGTTCTGAATTGGGAGAAATGCCACTTCATGGTTAGAGAAGGGATTATTCTGGGACATAGAGTGTCTGCTAGTGGGATTGAAGTAGACGGAGAAAAAGTTGATATTATTGATAATCTTCCCCGCCTTCATCGGTAAAAGGAGTTAGGAGTTTTCTAGGGCACACAAGATTTTATAGGAGGTTCATCAAGGACTTCTCTAAAATTACCAAGCCATTATGTAGCCTATTGGAAAAGGACATGCCTTTCAAAATTGACGAGGCCTGCCTAGAAGCTTTTAATCTGCTAAAAAAGAGACTCGTCTCAGCTCCTATTGTAGTGGTTCCTGACTAGACATTGCCTTTCGAACTCATGTGCGATGCCAACGATTATGCTATTGGGGCAGTGTTGGGACAACGGAGAGATAAGGTGTTTCACACTATATACTACGCCAGTAAAACCTTGACAGATGCTCAGCTTAATTACACAACTACTAAGAAAGAGCTTCTGGCAGTAGTATATGCCTTTGACAAGTTCCGTCCATATCTCATCGGAACTAAAGTCATTGTGTATACTGACCATTCGGCGATCAAATATCTAATCTCAAAGAAAGATGCAAAGCCGAGGTTGATTCGTTGGGTCCTTCTCCTCCAAGAATTCGATTTGGAGATTCGTGATAAAAAAGGGAACTGAAAACTAAGTGACGGATCACCTATCGAGATTGGAGAATCCAAATAACTCGAAGGAAAATGACCTTGATATCGATGATTTCTTCCCGGATGAACAGTTATCTGAGGTCAAGGGTGTAGCACCATGGTTTGCAGATTTTACTAATTATGTTCTTATAATGTGCTACCATTTGACATGAACTAGCACCAGAGAAAGAAATTCCTGCATGATGTTAGGCAGTATCTCTGGGACGAGCCGTTCTTGTTCAAACTATGTGCAGAGCAGATTTTGAGACGGTGTCTACTTGAAGGAGAGATTGAGGGTGTGCTCCACCATTGTCATTCATCTAACTATGGAGGGAACTTTAGAGGGCAATGAACTGCAGTAAAAGTGCTTCAATCTGGTTTCTACTGGCCAACCCTGTGACACCCCCAAATCTGGGTACTTCAACTCCACAGATTTGGTGTTCACTATACCATACATTCACGACTAACTACCCATGATAAAGATAATATAATTAAATTAAGTCGAATAAAACATCTTCCCACAAAAAGGGGTTACATCACAAATCTCTTAAATAAACAAATCCCAGGTTATCTAACCTTTATTACATCATTGCGGAATAAAACATAATATTAAATAAGTCTTTGATACAAATAAACATCAAGTGGATAGTAAATCTCTTGCTACTTTGGCATCTTTCCCTTGCCTTTACTCGTGGACGGCTCGTCCGATTTCTCTGCCTTAGCTGCAATGTTTTAGTGCAAGAGTGAGCAAACAATTGCCCACAAATGTGATAACAATAACAATTGAATAACCAATGAAGTAGATTTCAACTGAGGTATAATAGTTTTTTCGGAATTCAATCGATAACTAGTCAAGATCTGAAAACTCAATAGAAAGCTTAGCTCAAGAACTGAGTATAGATTCAGGATTAAAAGTGTATCTGAGGGTCACAAGACCTCGAAACAGTATCCAAAAGGAACTTGGTTTGGAACAGCTTTAAAATATTCTAAGTCTTTAGAACGCTTATCAACTAAGGACTAGCTGAATCAATTAGGGTTTGCTAGTCATTAAAGCATTTGATTCATCGATAAAGTTTGTACAAAAGAAATTATGTTCAAAGTTTGAATAATGATCAATGATCGAACAATAAATAACTAGAATAAAGCTTTAGCTCTTAATCATGATAGCAACCTTGCTTGAATAACAATAAACTAAGGTTTATAATCTTGCTCAATGAAAATTAACTTGCTTTAAATGAAATAACAAGTTTAAGGAAGGAAAACTTGCCTCGCACGTAGCTTACAGATTTAAATAATTCACGCTCCTTAATTGACCTATACATTTCGATTATAAAACGGTAACAATAATTAGCTACAGAACAATATACAATTTAGGGTTTGTTCTTATCCCATTTCATTTAATATCAAATATCATTTGATATTTATTAAATATTCGCTTACCACTCATTGTAGTATCTTGTTTATTATTAAATACTTTAATCTAAGCTTTAAACATGTACACGACATCATAATAAAATAAAATAAAAAAAATATTTCAGTTACTGTTCCCTCGCCGGGGCAGAAATTTACTGAACAAAAAGCTCGCCGGGGCGAGGTTTTTCCTTAACAAAATTCTCGCCGAGGTGAGACTTCGCCGGGGCGAAGTTTTCCAGTTCAATATTCTCGTCGGGGCGAGAAACTCGGCAGTCACCTCCTACAGTTCGCGAACCAGTGAAAACTTAGGCCAAAATTTTCCGAATTTTACCATCCAATACATAATTTAAACTTACCCAAATATCAAATATACTAGAAAACAATTACCCAACATGTTTCTAACCAATTTAACCATTATAAAACACATAATCAACCAATTAGAATCCAAAAATTCTTATATAAAATATTCATATTTAACCATTTTAATGAAATTAAACACGGTGACTTCATCTTTCAACCATTTTAATCCATTCTACTTGCATTCTTTTCCTTTTTCATCATATTATCATAACTAAATATCAATTAACCGATTAGTAACCAATTTAAGCATCAATTTTCATTCATATATACCATACATGAAAGTAAAACTCTGTAAAAACAAAAACTTCCTTCTAATACATACTTTCATAGATTAATGCCTTCTAATTGGTTTATAATCATCACATAATCATCTAATACATGTTTACTATCAATTACAAACAAGTAATTCATGTATTTAACATAAAATTCATATACAAGAAAAATAGAATTCATATACAGAGAAGTAAATTAAAAAGAAATAAAGTGAAGAATTCAAAAAGGATTATACCTTCTATTTGCTTAGAAAAATTTGATCAATTCTCCTTGTTAGAATTCCTACTCTCCAATATCCAAACTCTTCTCAATTCTCTCTTCTAATTCTCTCTTCTTCTCTGTATATTCTTCCTTCTCTTTTTTTTTAAACTCTGTGTTTTCTTATCTTTTAACAACTGACAAGCTTTTAACAAAAATAAAAACTGATGGCTAAAATAATAACGTATATTCTCTAATTAAACCATCAGTTAAAAAAAATCAAAAGCCATAAGGCTTGTTTCGCAAAACAAAATTAAAATAACTCATTATTTCCAACCAAAGGTCATAAGGCCTTGTTTGGTTTGATGGAAATAAAAACTCTTTCTATTTATTTTAATAACTCATTATAACATATAGTTTTAATTGTCACACTTTTAATTTAATTGAACTTATTATTAAATAAATTCAATTAAACCTTACTAATTTAATTAATAATTCTATTCAACCAATAACTATAATACCAATTAAATTATCTTACCCAAATAAATCATCTATTCAAATAAATCATTTAATCATCTAATTTAATTATTAAATTAAATTAGAATAATCGTATCAAATCACATTTAAATATCATTTAACATAAATTCTTTCACCATAACTTATAAATTATTTATTTTACTCAATAAATAAATTAATAAAAATATTTATACAACTCAATAAATATTTTTATTTAATCACAAAAATTGCATTCGTTACATCCTTCCCTCCTTAAAAGGATTATGTCCCCAGAATCACAACGCAATAAATTCGTCCGCTACATTCTCCCCTCCTTACAAAGATTCTGTCCCCAAAAAAGTGATACAAAGATTAAACAAATAATTGAGGAGAACTCTGCATCATTTTCTCTTCGAGTTCCCATGTAGCTTCTTCAGCACTATGGTTCCTCCAGATTACCTTAACAGAAGGTATTACTTTATTTCTGAGAACCTGCTCTTTCCTGTCTACTATCTGTACAGGTATCTCTTCATAGGATAAATCTTTTTCAAATTGTATTGGTTCATATTCTATTATATGTTTATAATCAGGCTTATACGGTCGTAACACCGATACGTGGAAAACATTGTGAATGTTTAAGGACACTCATTCATATGTATCGTGGTGCGATAATTGCCAAAGGGTAGGAACCATTTCAAGGAGGCATGCAATGCCGCTGCAGAACATCCTGGAGGTTGAGTTATTTGATGTCTGGGGAATAGACTTTATGGGTCCATTTCCGTCCTCCTAAAATAACCTGTACATTCTAGTCGCTATGGACTATGTCTCCAAGTGGGTGGAAGTTGTAGCTCTACCTACTAACGATGCTAAGGTTGTGTTGAACTTTTTGAGAAAGAACATTTTTACTCGATTTGGCACACCTTGGGCCATCATTAGTGATGAGGGCACGCACTTCTACAACAAGTACTTTGAAGCCCTTCTTGCAAAATATGGGGTTTCCCATAAGATTGCCACCGCTTACCACCTGCAAACTAGTGGTCAATCGGAGGGGTCTAATAGGGAGGTCAAACGGATCTTGGAAAAGATAGTGAAACCTAACCGCAAGGACTGGTCCAAAAAGCTAGATGATGCATTATGGGCGTACCGCATTGCCTACAAAACGCCTATTAGAATGTCTCTGTATAGACTTGTATATAGAAAGGCATGTCATCTCCCAGTCGAGTTGGAGCACAATGCCTATTGGGCAATTTGAAAGCTAAACTTCGATATGGATACAGCTGGTGAAAAAAGGCTGCTACAACTTAATGAGTTAGACGAGTTCCGTCTCCAAGCGTATGAAAACGCTAAGTTGTATAAGGAAAAGACAAAGCGGTGGCATGACAAGAAGATTGTTGTGAGAGAATTTGAACCGAGGCAGAAAATGCTCCTCTTTAACTCCCGTCTAAAGTTATTTCCTGGGAAATTGAAGTCCAGATGGTCAGGGCCTTTCACAATAGCTAAGGTATATCCTCATGGTGCAATTGAGGTGGAGGATCCTAAGTCTGATAGAATGTTCAAGGTGAACGGTCAACGTCTGCAGCATTATTGGGGCAGTGAAGTCGACTGCCAAATGACTTCAATTACCCTTGGTGACCCGGTATGAACTGGGCGGATAGTCAAGCCGACGACTATAAAAGAAGCGCTTGGTGGGGAGGCAACCCCACCCGAGCATTGATTTCTATCCTTTTTAAGCTTTCTGTATCATTTTAATTATTGTATTATTTATGTTTTAAAATTAGTGCAACCACTAGTGGTGTTTGTGTTAGTTTATGTCTGTTTTTAGTTTTTATAGAATTTAGATTTATTTCTGTAATCTGTAGTCTCGCATGTGTTTAACGTTGCGATTGTACAGTCGGCATATTTTTAACCATTGTTGCATGTTTGCGAGTGTAAATAGTGTGATAGTACAGTTTAATAATTAGGAAAATTTTGGGTCCATGTGTATCTTGCATTTGTGCTAATGTAGATTCATGGTTGTTTCGTGTCAAATCTTTAGGGTCAGTAAGCCCTATGATTTAGCATGCTAAGTTAGTCTAGAAATTTTTGGTGGAAATTGCTAATAGACATCCCTTGTGTTAATGCAGCAACTGCATTAAATTTTTGGGCCAAGCTGGTATTCACGCCACAGCGTGAAGCTAAGGACTAATCGTTACGCCGCAGCATAAACGTCGTGCCTTCCCATGCCAGGAGCCCATACTGCAGCGGTGCCAATCCACACTGCAGCGTCAACATGTTTGAATCTACTGGAAAGTTGCACTGCAGTGTGACCAATTTTACCTTCGGTCCACGCTGCAGCGAGCCGTTGATTTCAGCACAAGGAACTCACACCGCAGCGTGAGTATTACATAGCATTCCTCACGCCGCTGCGCGAGTGCCGAGATTTTATTTTTAAAATCCCCTAATGCTCGGCATTCCACCCCACCTTACCAGCAGCAGCATCACAGCTGCCACCTATTCAACCAAATCCCTCTATCAAGCACCAAACCCTACCTTGCCGCAGCAGGATCTTAAGCCCTAACGCACTAAGTTCATGATTTTGGTTTGATTTTGGGGATTCATCAACATATCTTCGGATTTTCTCAAAATTTTTACCAAGTAAGTTTTCAATTTATGTTTGAAATTATTGGGTTTGATTTCATTCTCTGTGGGTGTAAGAGCTTGAGTGATTATTGCCGTGATTTGTGTTTGGATTCCATCTTGGGCTGCTTAAATCTACTGTGACCAATAAGTTGGTGGAGTATTGAGTTCTTGCTTAGGTAGTGGTGAGTTAGTTTTATGCAATGCACACCACCTGTTTGATAATTTGCCTGAGTAGTATCTTGGTTCGGTTTGGGCTTAATTTGGATTTTGAGGAGCTTGACCATTGATTTAGTTCTACATTGGCACTAATTTTGGCTTGTATTGTGACTTGTGATTGCCATGCATCGGGGTACTTGTGGCTTTTGTTATTGGACATTTGATTTCACTTGCGTTAAGTTTTTGCGTGAATCTTACCATGGCACCAAAACGTCAACGCCTTAGCATAGGAGGTTCCTCCTCCTCAGTAGCCCCACAATGGGACTAATCAAAGTTCATAAATGTGGAGGCATGGAATCGATACAACAAATCCTTTGCTAAGAGAAACCTTCTGCCTGAGTGTGGGTTTAGGCCGGATCAGAATAAGGATGGAAAATTAACTGAGATGATTATCAAAAGAAAGTGGATCCACTTCACTAAGCCGCCCGAATTTGCAGTAATTTTAGTTGTACGGGAGTTTTATGCCAATGCCAGTGCTGAGGGGCTAACAGAGGTCACTGTCCGAGGTAAATTGGTAAAGTATGATAGTAAGACCATAAATTCTGTGTTTGACATGCCCAACTTTAATGGCAAGGACTTCCAAGAGCGGGGCTATCGTAGTTACAGCCAGGATGATATCATTGCGCGGCTCTGCCAACCCTGCACCGCCTGGAAAGTGAATGAGTTTCAGGGGGAAAAGACAAGTTTCCCACAACCAGCCCTCAGCCGCTATGGGAAAGCTTTGTATGCTTTCATCTGCTCCAACATTATGCCTACTCATCAGCTCAGCGATGTCACCCGAGAGTGGGCTGTGCTTCTATTTGACATCATCACTAGGCTGGACGTCGATATTGGGGTGATCATATAGGAGTCCATTAGGAAGGCAATAAAGAGTAACATTGGTTCAGGCCTCCCACACCCGTCTCTGATCAACCGTCTCTGCAAGCGAGCCAAAGTTCAGTGGGGACCAGATGACCTAACTCAGGCACCCATGTCAGTCATCGATCACAATGTCATTAAGAGGTTTACTATATGGCCCGGGGGCATTTCTCATGAGTGTGGAGAGGGGTACCTGCCAGGTTCTGATCCGCCCCTTATGATAGAAGGTGAGACTTCTACCCAGACTCCTAATCTTGGCTCCACTTCTGCTGGTCCACTTGCAGCGTTGATGGCTTCAATGGACCTCATGCATCAGAAGATTGTCAACAGCAGGATGGGCTTGTTTAGCCAAAGACAGGACACTATTGCCTAGAGGCAGAATATATTTACACAGTATCACGCTGAGTTCGCTAACACGGTGGCTAGCATCTATGCAGCCTCAAGTGGTGATGACGTGGACTCCATGCCGTACCACTTTCTAGAGCCTCCTCTCTTTCCACCGTACCCGCCTCTATCTCTGCCAGAGGGCGATCAGGCTGAGGATGAGGAGGGGGATGACGATGATGAGGGCGATACTGCAGTAGATGTGGGTGCAGCACCAGCTTCTACAGCACATTCCACCCAATAAGGGCATTGGCCAGTTCTAGTTTGGGGTAGTTTTTAGCAGATTTTTGTTTATTTATTTATTTATGAGTCGTGACATGTTTAAATTGCTGTAGTTAGGTGGTTTATTTTATTTTGGACTTTGGTAGCATGTTGGAACTGCATATTTTGGTTTATTTTGAACTTACAGTTTTATTATCTATGGATGCCTATTTTTGGTTTTATCTGCATGAATATAGGAATGCATGAGCAACTTATTGTGTTCTTCCAGTTTTGGTTTTTACCCATCTTTTGGGGCTTTCACAGGTTTTCATTACTCTATTTTGAGCTGTAGTTATCCTGGGATAAAAGAAAAGAAAATTTTTGATTGTGGCCAGTGATATGATTGAGGTATTGCTTTGTCAATAATGTTAAACATTTAGAGATAGAGTATTAGATCATTTTATTTAGTTAGCACTGCTGTTGATCCTATTTATCCTATCAAGCACTACCAACTATTAGAACTATTTTTATTTCGACCAAGCCTATGTGGTTATTTGCTATGGAAATTGTTGTGATTATCTCGTTCTATCGTAAGTGAATCAATGATTGCAAGAAACAGATTCTTAGGCTGGTTTGAATAATATATATATATATATATAAAGAGAGAAAAAGAAAAATAGAGACATTAATCAACACTACTCCCCAGTTGACCACGCCTATTTACGTGGCCTTTGTTACTTGAGTTAGTAGATCCTTTAGGGTGTTTTCACACCTATTGCCCTATAGTCACCTGACTTCCTTGATCAAACACTCGTTACACGGGTAACTTTGAAGAGCCAAAGGTATTCAGGCACTACACGGTCATTCTTAAGATTAGGTTAATGCGTTGGCAATGAATAAAACTATATAGTTTGACTTAAGTCTAATTACGTGGCCTTTGTTACTCGAGTTAGTAAATTCTTGGGGGTGTTTTACACCTAATGCCCTAAAGCCTACAAGCTTGGGAGTCATTGTTCTAAAGCTCATTACAGGAGTAACTCTACATAGCCTAATGTAATTAAATTTCTGTAAAAGTCTCACTGAGTTTTGTTGTTTACATATTAATGCTTGGTGGTCTGTTCTTACACTTGATGTCTTGTTCTGAATGTTTGATATAGCATGAGTGATAGAGTTAACAATTTTCCTTTTTTGCAAGTTGGTTTGTGTTTGAGATATAAATGGTTATAACAGTTGGTAATCACACACACACAGATTTGGATCAGTAGCAGTCTACGCTAGAGTTTTGAGCTAGATTTTATTAATGAGTTTGTTTCTACTTTGAAATTATAATTCTGACCCTTGAGGCCACAATGCAGGTATATAGTAGTTTAGATCACTTCTAGTCTAAGCTAGAGGCTGATGTTTTAATTTTCTTTAAATATTTTTGCTTAGGGACAAGTAAAAGTTTAAGTTTGGGGGTATTTGATGAGCGGGATTCATACCTGCGAATCAGACTCCTTTTCACTTAAGAAATTGTTTGATTAAATTACCTTCTGGTGCAATTTTATGTTATATCTGTTTTCTTATGCTTTAATGCTTATCAGGTGGGAGATTGCATCACTTGAGGCTACAAGGGTCAAAAAGGACCCCTAGCTGGCAAAAGCACGGAGCCCGCGCCGCAACACCAAAGCAAGGCACATGGATCACACTGCAGCGCCAGCTCACACGACACTCACGCTGCAGCGGCACCATTCCTTCATGGTTTTGAAAGTAGTATGCACACAAGCCAATCATATTTGATATAATATAGCATATACTTTGTAATCCTATTCATTTATTAATAAAATAATTGATTTTTTTAAAAGGCATTTTATATTATCTACATAGTGCTGTTATATTAAATGTGATAAACCCATAGTTTTGAGCAATGATTTTAGAATCATGATGGTGATCATGCTAATGAGATCTAAATTCTAGATAGCTCACAAACTAAAATCGTTCCTAATCATTGGATTACTAAAAAGGGGATTAGTGAATCCAGATAGATTAGTACATACGTTGCTTGCTCTTGGAAAGATGATGATTGATCTCATAATCATTTGTGTAGAGACACTAAAGCAAGTATGTAGGTGCTTATGGAGAATAAGTACAATGAACGTGGCTCGCTAAGGAATACCTAATGGAGTTTTACTCGCTTGTCAATAGGAATTCTTCTAGTGATAGTAGTACAAGTGATCCTTGGACTTGAGATCATCATAATATCTTGTGTATGATGAGTTATACTTTGACATGTCCCTTAAGACCTTTAGGGTATATCAAAGGGTATGATTGGGTATGTGCATGGAGATAGGTGAATGATCAACAAATAATCTACCATGTCTAGTAAAAGAAGTGAATGTCCTATGTGATTCGATAAATGACAGCTCAGTAGTCCTTGGCCAAGGCAGAATGAAATTAGAAAGGAGTTTCTAATTTGTATTATTTAGAGTTGTGCATTTGGGAATCGAAATACATATAATTATATAAAATAAGACTTGACAGTAAATCCATGTCTTATATTTAATTGGGACATTGTATGGTAGAAGGATTGAATTGTACGGTAACTATTCACTGAAAGGTTCTTTTGTGATTAATGTTGAAATCTATATTATCTGGAAAGTCGTTGATCGCTAAGGGGCTTACCCTTATTGTAGAATAAATATTATTTATTTTAATGAATTAAATAGTTTAATTTATTTATTTAAATAAGATTAGAATTGTTCTAATTGATTTATTCACAACTGGTTTAATATGGAGAACCTAAAGGGTCACACCGCAAAAGAAAAATATTTATTTAAGAAGTAAATGACATAATTGTAATAATAAGTTAAGTGTATTTAATTTAATCTATGGAGATAGAATAAATTAAATAGCTTAATATTTATTATTTAATATTTTGAAAATATTAAATATAAATTAATAAGAGGAGTCTTATTATTATTATTACTATTACTATTATTTAATTCCTAATAGGGATTGAGAATTAATTAATAGAAGTACTCTCTCATGTATTCCTAATTGGATTAGGAGCATAATTAATTAAATGAGTTTAATTATAATAGAAACCCTAAGCCTAAATAGTTTAGTGAAGGGTTATTCCTACATCTATAAATAAGAGGAGTTTTATCATAGATTAGGGTTACATACTCTTGCATTAGATTGTGGAGAGTACTTACAATTTCTATAGAGATAGAAACTAGGGTTTTGCCAACACCCATCTTCTTGAATAACTATTCTTCCTTGGTGGATCACCTCTAGAGGCCAAACACTTGGGTGGCTAACGTCGATCAAGCAAAGGAATTTAGTCGGCGGAATTCAAGGAGAACGCGAAGGAATTGGAGGTGAACTTGTACCCGAAGAAGCACGGTTCTACGAGGGTATAATTTCTTTATTTCTATCTCTTTCGTTTATATCGTTAATTGAACACATAGATTGATCATAGTGATGGTTTGTATAAAATTTTAAAATCCGATTTTATCGCGCTTCCACTTTATTTATGTAATTTGATTGCATGTTCGCGTCATATACAAACCTAACAGTAGTATCAGAGCCTAATCTTGTGCTAATTATCGATTTTCATAATTCCATGTATGTATGTTATGCGATTGGATCGAAATTTTTGGGCAAAATCTGTTTTTTCTGAATCTGCTACGTGGCGCAGCTGCGCTATTTCTAGTTCATTCTGGAGCGCAGCTGCGCCCAAACCCAGAAAGTCGTTTCTGGGGTTCAGCGCAGCTGCGCCGTTTCCCAGTTCATTCTGGGCGCAGCTGCGCCGGACAGCAGAATCCGAAAAATAATTTTTCCTTCAATTAAAATAAATGGTTTATTTAATTGGTATAAGTTTAAAATAAAGATGTTTATTTTATCTAAAATAGGATTTCATATTGCTAAAATTAAAGGAGTTTAATTTTGGATTTGGTTTTTAATTAAAATAAAAGAGTTTATTTTGTTTCAAAAATAAATATTAGCAAAACTTTTGCCCATTAATTGATATCAATGCATATATGGAATGGTTTTATTATTCATGGGATGAATGTTATTTATTGATACATATAGAGATATGTATGATAATAAATAGGGATTGATTATGGACTATTGACTAATGTGTGATTGGAATTATTTTAGAAGATGCTTGAATGTATGGGTTTTTATAAATGGGGTCTGCGTACCTCGTATTCTCTAATTTTTTCTTAATGTAAATTCTATCTCCCTCCTATGTACTTCCCCTTGACTGCTGATCAAGGTTTCTATTTATTGTAAATAATTTTTGTAATAGGACTAGTTAGAATTAATTTTGAAGAATTAGAGACAAAGGAGCAAGGAGGGCATGAAGACCCGTTTGTATTGGAGCCCGGGTTTAAATGTAATAGTTATATTTAAATTTAATTCTTGCACCTTAGGTTTGACCTTTTGGTTCACTTGGTGGCTCTAGTGAACCAAACTAGAATAAAAGTCCATAATCAATCCGGGTAGAATATAGTATTTTATATATGCATGTTTAATATATATATATATATATATATATATATATTATACAACATGCTTCTCATGTTAAATAATATGACGCGTATTTTATATAAATATGTGCGCGCTAAACAAGATGAGACTAATAATTACAAATCCCTCAAAGAAATTATATTAAGTCCTAAGCGTTCAAAGATATTTGGAATATCGAACGTCGCCTTCTAGCATGGTAAAGCGATAGAGTATTAAATATTTAATATGAGCTTGTTGTGTCACACAAGGTAAGTATTAAATATTTAAGATGTTGCTTTATCACATTTGATGCTTATAAATAGACTGAACGATGTTGTTTTGTTGTGTCACACAAGGACAATATTTTTCTTTTGAATATATGGAAGTGCTAGGTTAGACTTAACTTGGATAATTTTAATTCGGATGTGTCACACTTGATCAAAATAATCTAAGAGGCAAAATACAAAGAGTTACATAGTGATGTAATTGACAATAGTTGTTTACCTATTTATTTATATATAGTTTGTTGTGTCACACAAGGCTATATACATTTGAAATAGGATCCTTATTCTCACTAGCAAATCTTTAATTAGATTTGTCGAACTATATATTGAGGGTAATATAGTTTGATGAAAACGTGAGAGATACCAATTTAAAATAAAGACCTAATTTATTTTGGTAATTAATTAAATGAATGTATGCTAAAATGTTGTCTATTTCACATGCAGAATTTAAAAATGTCAAACTTACTATCACTGCGTAGCATACTTGATGCTAACAAATTGACCGGACTGAATTACACGGACTGGTTAAGGAATTAAGAATTGTTCTCACTGCTGAAAAGATTTCTTATGTCCTAAATTCGCCAGTCCCTACAAATGTTGCAGAAACAGCCTCTGAGGAATAGATTGCTACTTTCAGAAAGTGGCAAGGTGATGTAATCTTGGCTCTATGCATCATGCTCGTATCCATGAGTAACGAGCTTCAGCGTCAGCATGAAACTATGGATGCTCCTACTATATTGCTGCACCTCAAAGAGTTGTATGGTGAGCAAAGTAGGACTGCTAGATATCAGATATCTAATGAGCTCTTCCTATCTCGTATAACCGAGGGCACTGCTATTGAGACTCATGTCCTTAAGATGATCAATCTGATTGAACAACTTGGACAGCTTGGGTTCGTGATGGATGGGGAGTTAAGCTAAGATTTGATCTTGTAGTCACTCCCGGACACCTTCTCACAATTTGTTGTGAATTTTCACATGAATAAGTTGGACGTCAGCTTGCCTGAGTTACTTAACATGCTGAAAACTGCTGAAGGTCACTTCTCATCCAACAAGAACCAAGTCTTACTAGTGGATGATTCTTCCAAGAAAAGGAAGAGGCCCAAGGTATCTTCTGAAAAGAAGAAAAACAAGAAAGCTAAGGGCAAGGCGAAGAGAAAGGATAAAAAGAAACCTGATCCAGATAACAAAGGAATTTGCTACCATTGCAATAAGCCAGGACACTGAAAAAGGAACTGCAAAGAGTATCTTGCGGACCAAAAGAAGCTTGGAGAAGTTTCGACTTTCGATCTAGGTTTGTTCATGATTGAAATTAATTTTTGTGAAAGTCAAAATTCTACTTGGGTATTGGATATCGGTTGTAGTTCTCACATATGTAATAATATGCAGGGACTAAGCAGAAGTAGAAAGCTGAACAAGGATGAAGTCGTCCTACGAGTGGAAATGGAGCAAAGGTTGCTGCATTAGTTGTAGGGACTTATTGTTTAGCACTGCCTTCGGGCAAGTTCATTAGTTTAAATAATTGTTATTATGTTCCGACACTCATTAGAAACATTATTTCAATTTCTGTATTGGATATGGATGGTTTTGATATTATAATAAAGAACAACAGTTGTTCTATTTATAATAAAAATGTTTTATATAGTGTTGGGAACCTACTGAATGGACTTTACATACTTGACTTGCATTAAAATATACTTCAAATTGAACAAACTAAGAAAAGAAAAAGAGATGATGTTAATTATACCTTTATGTGGCACTGTAGACTCGGTCATATTAATGAAACAAGATTATCCAAGTTGCATAAAGATGGGCTTTTAGAGCTATCTAATTACGAATCATATCCAACTTGTGAATCTTATCTCATGGGTAAGATGACTAAATCCCTTTTTAGTGGAAAAGGAGAAAGAATTACAGAGTTGTTAGTGTTGGTACACATAGACGTATGTGGACCTATGACAAGGAATGCACGAGGAGGGTATTCTTATTTTATTACTTTCACTGATGATCATTCTAGATTTGGATATGTGTATTTAATGAAATACAAATCTGAATCGTTTGAAAAGTTCAAAGAATTCATAAGTGAAGTAGAGAAGCAAACTGGTAAGAGTATTAAGATTCTTCGATCGGATCGAAGAGGGGAATACTTGACCAATGAGTTTCTCAATTGTCTCAAAGAAAATGGTATAATCTCACAATGGACTCCACCAGGAACGCCACAGTTGAACGGTGTATCTGAAAGGAGAAATCGAACATTGTTGGACATGGTTCGTTCCATGATGAGTTTTACCGACCTTCCAGTATCCTTCCGGGGTTATGCCCTAGAAACGGCTGCATATCTACTTAACAAGGTACCTACTAAATCCGTCCCAAAGACTCCATATGAGTTATGGATAGGGAGGAAACCAAATCTTAAGTATGTTAAGACTTGGGGTTGTCCAACTTATGTCAAAAGGTTTGAGCAAGATAAGCTAAAGACTAGATCCGACAAGTGTAGATTTGTGGGTTACCCTAAAGAAACCGTAGGGTATTATTTCTATCATCCTACTGATCAAAAGGTGTTTGTAGCGAAACATGTTGCCTTCTTGGAAAAGGAGTTTATCCTTGAAGGGGTCAGTGGGAGTAAGATATATCTTGAAGAAGTTCAAGAACCACAAAATACTACGGATCAAAGTCAGGTACCTGACCAAGTAGAAGAACCTACTGTACCACTACCTATTCGTTAATCTGGAAGAGTACCGAAGATACCTGATACGTATGGATTCATCATAGAGGATGATAATGAGGTACGCATCATAGATGATGATGATCCATTGACTTACAAAGATGTGAAGACTCAGAGAAATGGCTAGAAGCTATGAAATCCGAGATGGACTCCATGTATGAAAACTAAGTATGGACTTTGGTTTCACCACCTGAGGGCATTAAACCTATTGGGTGTAAATGGGTCTTTAAGAGAAAGACTGGAGCAAATGGCAAGGTCGAGACCTGTAAGGCCCGATTGGTTGCAAAAGGTTTCAAACAAAGACAAGGAGTTGACTATGATGAAACCTTCTCACCAGTAGCAATGCTCAAGTCCATTCGGATTTTGCTTGCAATTGCAGCTTATTATGATTACGAAATCTGGCAAATGGACGTGAAAACGGCCTTCCTCAATAGAGAGCTTGAGGAGAATGTATATATGATACAACTAGAAGGTTTTGTTTTAATGGTTGGAACAAACCAAGTCTGTACGCTACAACGATCCATTTATGGGTTGAAGCAAACTTCTCAAAGGTGGAACATCTGTTTTGATGAGATAATCAAAAGGTTTGATTTTATCAAAAACGAGGATGAACCATGTGTGTACAAGAAGGTTAATGGGAGCGCTGTATCATTCCTTGTATTATATGTTGATGATATATTACTGATAGGAAATGATGTTCCTATGCTACAGTCGATCAAAATTTGGTTATCTAAGCACTTCTCCATGAAGGACTTGGGTGAGGCATCCTATATTTTGGGGATAAAGATCTATAGGGATAGATCTAAAATGATGCTGGGCTTGATCCAAGGAAAATACATTGACTCGATGCTAAAGAAGTTTAGCATTGAAGATTCCAAGAGAGGTCTCATGCCGATGAGCCATGGAATACATCTCTCTAAGAAACAGGCCCCAAAGACACCTGAGGAGAGAGACCGTATGAGTAAGATTCCTTATGCTTCCGTAATAGGATCTATCATGTACGGTATGATATGTACTAGACCAGATGTCACTCATGCACTTAGTGTAACGAGTAGATATCAGTCGAATCCAGAAGAAGAGCACTGAAAGGCAGTGAAAAACATCCTAAAGTACTTGAGAAGAACTAAGGATGTATTTCTTGTCTACGGTGGGTCTGAGTTGAAACTAAAGGGTTATACAGACTCAAGTTTTCAAATGAACCAAGATGACAGTAAATCCGTTTCAGGGTATGTGTTTACCTTAAACATTGGCGCGGTGAGTTGGAAGAGTTCCAAGCAGCAAACAGTTGATGATTCAATGACAGAGGCAGAGTACATAGCTGCAAGTGAAGCTGCAAAGGAAGCTGTTTGGATGAAGAAGTTCATAACTGAACTTGGAGTGATTCCTAGCATTAGAGGAGTTGTACCTTTATTATGTGATAACAACGGAGCTGTTGCGCAGGCTAAGGAACCCAGGTCTCATCAAAAATCCAAACACGTGTTGCGGCGGTTTCATTTGATTAGAGAGATCATTGAAAGAGGAGATGTCACCCTAGAGCATGTGGACTCTCAAGACAACATTGCAGATCCATTTACTAAAGCTTTAACACAATAGCAGTTTGATCGTCACTTAGAGAAGATGGGTATTAGATATCATGGCGATTGGCTTTAGTGTAAGTGGAAGATTAAAAGTAGTATGCACACAAGCCAATCATATTTGATATGATGTAACATATACTTTGTAATCTTATTCATTTATTAATAAAAGAATTAATTTTCTTAAAAGACATTTTATATTATCTACATGGTGCTGTTATATTAAATGTGATAAACCCATAGTTTTGAGCAATGCTTTTAGAATCATGATGGTGATCATTCTAATGAGATCTAAATTCTAGATAGCTCACAAACTAAAATTGTTCTTAATCGTTGGATTACTAAAAAGGAGATTAGTCAATCCGGATAGATTAGTACATACGTTGCTTGCTCTTGGAAAGAGGATGATTGATCTCATAATCATTTGTGTGGAGACACTAAAGCAAGTATGTAGGTGCTTATTAGAGAATAAGTACACTGAACGTGGCTTGCTAAGGAATACCTAATGGAGTTTTACTCGCCTGTCAATAGGAATTCCTCTTGTGATAGTAGTACAAGTGATCCTTGGATTTGAGATCATCATAGTATCTTATATATGATGAGTTATACTTTGACATGTCCCTTAAGACCTTTGGGGTATATCAAAGGGTATGATTGGGTATAATAAGTTGTGCATGGAGATAGGTGAATGATCAACAAAGAATCTACCATGTCTAGTAAAAGATGTGAATGTCCTATGTGATTCGATAAATGACAGCTCAGTAGTCCTTGGCCAAGGCAAAATGAAATTAGAAAGAAGTTTCTAATTTGTATTATTTAGAGTTATGCATTTGGGAATCGAAATACATATAATTAAATAAAATAATACTTGACTGTAAATCCATGTCTTATATTTAGTTGGGACATTGTATGGTAGAAGAATTGAATTGTACGGTAACTATTCACTGAAAGGTTCTTTTGTGATTAATGTTGAAATTTATATTATTTGGAAAGTCGTTGATCGCTAAGGGGCTTACCCTTATTGTAGAATAAATATTATTTATTTAAATGAATTAAATAGTTTAATTTATTTATTTAAATAAGATTAGAATTGTTCTAATTGATTTATTCACAACCGGTTTAATATGGAGAACCTAAAGGGTCACACCATAAAAGAAAAATATTTATTTAAGAAGTAAATAGCATAATTGTAATAATAAGTTAAGTGTATTTAATTTAATCTATGGAAATAGAATAAATTAAATAGCTTAATATTTATTATTTAATATTTTAGAAATATTAAATATAAATTAATAAGAGGAGTCTTATTATTATTATTACTATTACTATTATTTAATTCCTAATAGAGATTGAGAATTAATTAATAGAAGTACTCTCTCATGTATTTCTAATTGGATTAGGAGCATAATTAATTAAATGAGTTTAATTATAATAGAAACCCTAATCTTAAATAGTTTAGGGAAGGGTTATTCCTACATCTATAAATAAGAGGAGTCTTATCATTGATTAGGGTTACATACTCTTGCATTAGATTATGGAGAGTACTTACAATTTCTATAGAGATAGAAACTAGGGTTTTGCCAACACCCATCTTCTTGAATAACTATTCTTCCTTGGTGGATCACCTCTAGAGGCCAAACACTTGGGTGGCTAACTTTGATCAAGCAAAGGAATTTAGTTGGTGGAATTCAAGGAGAACGCGAAGGAATTGGAGGTGAACTTGTACCCGAGGAAGCACGGTTCTATGATGGTATAATTTCTTTATTTCTATCTCTTTCGTTTATATCGTTAATTGAGCACATAGATTGATCATGGTGATGGTTTGTATAAAATTTTAAAATCTGATTTTATCGTCCTTCCGCTTTATTTATGTAATTTGATTGTATGTTCGCGTCATATACAAACCTAACAGTGGTATCAGAGCCTAAACTTGTGCTAATTATCGATTTTGATGATTCCATGTATGTATGATATGCGATTGGATCGAAATTTTTGGGCATAATCTATTTTTTCTAAATCTGCTACGTGGCGCAACTGTGCCATTTCCAGTTCATTCTGGAGCGCAGCTGTGCCCAAACCCAGAAAGTCGTTTCTGGGGTTCAGCGCAGCTGCGCCGTTTCCCAGTTCATTCTGGGCGCAGCTGCGCCGGACAGCAGAATCCGAAAAATAATTTTTCCTTCAATTAAAATAAATGGTTTATTTAATTGATATAAGTTTAAAATAAAGATATTTATTTTATCTGGAATAGGATTTCAGATTGCTAAAATTAAAGGAGTTTAATTTTGGATTTGGTTTTTAATTAAAATAAAAGTGTTTATTTTGTTTCAAAACTAAATATTAGCAAAACGTTTGCCCATTAATTGATATAAATGCATATATATAATGGTTTTATTATTCATGGGATGAATGTTATTTATTGATACATATAGAGATATGTATGATAATAAATAGGGATTGATTATGGACTATTGACCAATGTGTGATTGGAATTATTTTAGAGGATGCTTGAATGTATGAGTTTTTATAAATGAGGTCTGCGTACCTCGTCTTCTCTAATTCTTAATGTAAATTCTATCTCCCTCCTATGTACTTCCCCTTGACTGCTGATCAAGGTTTCTATTTATTGTAAATAGTTTTTGTAATAGGACTAGTTAGAATTAATTTTGAAGAATTGGAGACAAAGGAGCAAGGAGGGCATGAAGACCCATTTGTATTGGAGTCCGGGTTTAAATGTAATAGTTATATTTAAATTTAATTCTTGCACCCTAAGTTTGACCTTTTGGTTCACTTAGTGGCTCTAGTGAACCTAACTAGAATAAAAGTCCATAATCAATCTGGGTAGAATATAATATTTTATATATGCATGTTTAATATATATATATATATATATATTATACAACATGCTTCACATGTTAAATAATATGACACGTATTTTATATATATATGTGCATGCGCGCTAAACAAGATGAGACTAATAATTACAAACCCCTCAAAGAAATTATATTAAGTCCTTAGCGTTCAAAGATATTTGGAATATCGAACGTCGCCTTCTAGCATGGTAAAGCGATAGAGTATTAAATATTTAATATGAGCTTGTTGTGTCACACAAGGTAAGTATTAAATATTTAAGATGTTGCTTTATCACATTTGATGCTTATAAATAGACTGAACGATGTTGTTTTGTTGTGTCACACAAGGACAATATTTTTCTTTTGAATATATGGAAGTGCTAGGTTAGACTTAACTTGGATAATTTTAATTCAGATGTGTCACACTTGATCAAAATAATCTAAGAGGCAAAATACAAAGAGTTACATAGTGATGTAATTGACAATAGTTGTTTACCTATTTATTTATATATAGTTTGTTGTGTCACACAAGGCTATATACATTTGAAATAGGATCCTTATTCTCACTAGCAAATCTTTAATTAGATTTGTCGAACAATATATTGAGGGTAATATAGTTTGATGAAAACGTGAGAGATACCAATTTAAAATAAAGACCTAATTTATTTTGGTAATTAATTAAATGAATATATGCTAAAATGTTGTCTATTTCACATGCAAAATTTAAAAATGTCAAACTCACTATCACTGCGTAGCGTACTTGATGCTAACAAATTGACCAGACCGAATTACACGAATTGGTTAAGTAATCTGAGAATTGTTCTCACTACTGAAAAGATTTCTTATGTCCTAAATTCGCCAGTCCCTGCAAATGTTGCAGAAATAGCCTCTGAGGAAGAGATTGCTACTTTCAGAAAGTGACAAGATGATGCAATCCTGGCTCAATGTATCATGCTCGTATCCATGAGTAACGAGCTTCAGCGTCAGCATGAAACTATGGATGCTCCTAGCTACTATATTGTTGCACCTCAAAGAGTTGTATGGTGAGCAAAGTAGGACTGCTAGATATCAGATATCTAAGGAGCTCTTCCGATCTCGTATGACCGAGGGCACTGCTGTTGAGACTCATGTCCTTAACATGATCAATCTGATTGAACAACTTGGATAGCTTGGGTTCGTGATGGATGGAGAGTTAAGCCAAGATTTGATCTTGCAGTCACTCCCGGACACCTTCTCACAATTTATTGTGAATTTTCACATGAATAAGTTGGACGTCAGCTTGCCTGAGTTACTTAACATGTTGAAAACTGCTGAAGGTCACTTCTCATCCTACAAGAACCAAGTCTTACTAGTGGATGATTCTTCCAAGAAAAGGAAGAGGCCCAAGGTATCTTCTAAAAAGAAGAAAAACAAGAAGGCTAAGGGTAAGGCGAAGAGAAAGGATAAAAAGAAACCCGATCCAGATAGCAAAGGAATTTGCTACCATTGCAATAAGCCCGGACAAGGACACGTAGCTCATGCCGCAGTGCCAAGGCAAGGCGCAAGGCCCACGCCGCAGCGCGAGCTCCGGTTCCCATCCGTCTTACTGCTGCTGCTCATTTAAGGATATTATCTAACAACTTAGGAAAACATCCTGCAACTTAAGGGAGAAAAGGAGGCAACCACATAAAGGAGAGGAGAGGAATCAAGAACACTTCTGAAAAGGAGTTTTCTTATTTCATAGCTTTCATTCATTTGTGTAATTTTGATTATGTTGAACAGCATGACTGTGTTAATTAGTTCTATAGTTATGAACTAATTACATTTATAGGATTGCAATGTAACCTAATGATTAGCTTAATATGAATTTCTCTCATATTTATTTAATGAATCATGTTCTGAATGGATTGTTGTATTTCATGCTTATTTATTAATTACTTGAGATAGGAATTGATTTAGGTATTAATTGCTATTGGAAAATTGATGTTATACATTTCCTTAAGTACAACAACACTTGTTATGACCATTGCCCAAGGGATTGAGTGCATAAAATGCATGATAGACTAGGAATATGTCTATTTGCCTTGTGTAACCATTGAAACTAATAAAATGACCCCTAGTCTAGTTATTTTCACATTGGAATATTGTGATTTATCTAGCTAAGGGATATACATTTGACCATCGGAAGAGGCTTATGTGTACCTTGTGTTCTCGGTTGACCATTCTTGTGATTTGTTAGTTAAATGGAGAGTTAGGATTATTAGGTGAGGCATTAGGAGAGTTGTAATCCTAGCTTGTCATCTTTGTTACAACTCGCTTCCCTATTTCACTGCTTTTACCTTATAGTTTAAAACACACAACTCTTATTCAATTGTTTAGATAAGACCGTTGAGACACATTTTAATACTTGAGCGAATATTTAGTACTTTGTCCTCGTGGGTTCGACACTCGACTTTATCTATACTACTTGTTAGGTCGCGTATACTTGCGCGAGTTTACAAGTTGTGAAAACCACTAACATATATAACGCAAACATGCAATCAAATTACATAAATAGAGTGGAAGCGTGATAAAACGGATTTTAAAATTTTCATACAAACCATCACCATGATCTTTCCTTGTGTTCAATTATCAATTAACGAAAGAGATAGAGATAGAGAATTATACCCTTGTGAATCAAAGCTTCCTCGGGTACAAGTTCACCCCCAATTCCTTTGCGTTCTCCTTGAATTCCACCGACTAAATTCCTTCGCTTGATCAACGTTAGCTACCCAAGTGGTTGGCCTCTAGAGGTGATCCACCAAGGAAGAATAGTTGTTCAAAAAGATGGTGTTGGCAAAACCCTAGTTTCTATCTCTATAGAAATTGCAAGTACTCTCCACACTCTAATACAAGTCTGTAACCCTAATCTATGATAAAATTTCTCTTATTTATAGATGTAGGAAAAACCCTTCCCTAAACTATTTAGGATTAGGGTTTCTATTATAATTAAACTCCTTTAATTAATTATGCTCCTAATCCAATTAGGAATTCATTAGAGAGTACTTCTATTAATTAATTATCAATCCCTATTACGAATTAAATAATAGTAATAGTAATAATAATAATAATAAGACTCCTCTTATTAATTTATATTTAATATTTCTAAAATATTAAATAATAAATATTAAGATATTTAATTTATTCTATCTCCATAGACTAAATTAAATATATTTAACTTATTATTACAATTATGTCATTTATTTCTTAAAAAAATATTTTCTTTTTGCGGTGTGACCCTTTAGGTTCTCCATATTTGGCTATGAGTAAATCAATTAGAACAATTCTAATTATATCTAAATAAATAAATTAAACTATTTAATTCATTTAAATATATAATATTTATTCTACAATAAGGGTGAGCCCCCTTAGCGATCAACGACTTTCCAGATAATATAGATTTTAACATTAATCACAAAAGAACCTTTCAGTGCATAGTTACCATACAATTCAATCCTTCTACCATACAATGTCCCAATTAAATATAAGACATGGATATACTGTCAAGTATTTTTTTATTTAATTATATGTATTTCGATTCCCAAATGCACAACTTTAAATAATGCAAATTATAAACTCCTTTCTAATTGCATTTTGCCTTGGCCAAGGACTACTGAGTTATCATTTATCGAATCACATAGGACATTCACATCTTTTACTAGACGAGGTGAATTCTTTGTTGATCATTCACCTATCTCCTTGTACAACTAATTATGCCCAATCATACCCTTTGTTATACCCTAAAGGTCTTAAGGGACATGTCAAAGTATAACTCATCATACACAAGATACTCGGATGATCTCAAATCTAAGGAACATTTATACCACTATCACTAGAGGAATTCCTATTGACAGATGAGTAAAACTCCATTAGGTATTCCTTAGCGAGCCACGTTCAGTAAACTTATTCTCTAATAAGCACCTACATACTTGCTTTAGTATCTCCACACAAATGATTATGAGATCAATCATTCTCTTCCTAAGAGGAAGTAACGTATGTACTAATCTATTTGGATTCACTAATCCCCTTTTTAGTAATCTAACGATTAGGAACGATTTTAGTTTGTGAGCTATCTAGAATTTATATCTCATTAGCATGATTACCATCATGATTCTAAAAGCATTACTCAAAACTCTGGGTTTTTCACATTTAATATAACAGCACCATGTAGATAATGTAAAATGCCTTTCAAGAAAATTAATTCTTTTATTAATAAATGAATAAGATTACAAAGTATATACTACATCATATCAAATATGATTGGCTTGTGTGTATACTACTTTCAGATAAGATTGTTCTTAGAACCAAAGGGGCGCATTCCGGTAAAGGTGGCACCTTACCGGTGCTCATTAAGTGTAACCCCAGTGCTTACAGAACTCCCAATATCATTCCATACCCTCACTCAGATGTATAGTTCTTTATCAACATTGTATTAATGTTTTACTATTTATCTGAAGTTTAAAGTATCGGCATAACATGATCAGTCCATATTACCAATACCCTCATTCAGATTAATATATCTTTAACAATTCTAAGTTATATCAAAGTAAAGACATAACACCATTTCATGATAATAAATAATATCATTGATAGAACATTCGGTTACAAGGTTTGCTTGTTCGTATTACAACAATCATTATGACTTAATACAAATAACAAGTAATTAAAACATGAAACCTAGTCTACGCTTCTTCTTTACGTTCATGATCTTCATAACTGCAAATAAATGTTTATTCGCAAGAATGAGCACTATGGCTCAGCAAGTCTAACTAATAACATATAAACAGTTTATGCTTTCATATAAACTTTAACATGCCTTGATATATCACATATATCAATTTGATATTACAAATAACTTTTCATTCAACAGTTTATATCACGTTGTCACATAAAGTGTATAAACCACATATATATAGCTTATAAAAATAACACATAAGAGTTAGAATACTTGCACATAGTTTAAAGGAATAGAAGACTTACCTCGTATATCTTTTAAAGATAAATATAACGGTCTAAACGTTTGTCGTAAATCCTCCTTTACTTCCAATCGCGTAGTGCTTCGATGCTTCAAAAGTAATTTTTTATCTCACAATATCTCTCAGAATATAAATATAGAGTATTTTTGCTCTTGAACTGCTCTTGAACATGGTAATGAATGAATGAACTTAGCTTGCTATTTATAGGAAAACATAGTTTCACTAATTGTACGTTTGGGGCTCGGCTTATTACACTTTGCAACCTCGCATATTCTTAGAATATTCTTCTAAGCTCCTTAATGAAAATATCTTCCAAGCTCGACAATGCAGCTTGCAATTGAACCTATCTTCTAAGCTCCTCAATGAAACTATCTTCCTAGCTTCACAATGCAACTTGCAATCTAAGCTCCTCAATGAAAATATCTTCCAAGCTCGACAATGCAGCTTGCAATTGAACCTATCTTCTAAGCTCCTCAATGAAAATATCTTCCAAGCTCGATAATGCAGCTTGCAATCTAAGCTCCTCAATGAAAATATTTTCCAAGCTCGACAATGCAGCTTGCAATTGAACCTATCTTCTAAGCTCCTCAATGAAAATATATTCCAAGCTCGACAATGCAGCTTGCAATCTAAGCTCCTCAATGAAAATATCTTCCAAGCTCGACAATGCAGCTTGCAATTGAACCTATCTTCTAAGCTCCTCAATGAAAATATTTTCAAAGCTCGACAATGCAGCTTGTCACCGTAAACACGATAAATCACTTTGTCATTCCCAAGCACGACACAACAACTTATCAAAAATAATTTGTCGGGATGCTTCTTGGTGAAATCGTGGAAAGCACGACAAATCATTTTGTCAATGTAAGCACGACTAAGTAACTTGACAAAAAAAATTTTATTTGACCTAATTCATCGTTTACACTATAAAATAACAAAACACCTGGTTATAAGCACGACAAATCACTTTGTCATTCCCAAGCATGACACAACAACTTGTCAAAAATAATTTGTCGGGATGCTTCTTGGTGAAATCGTGGAAAGCACGACAAATCATTTTGTCAATGTAAGCATGACTAAGCAGCTTGACAAAATTTTTTTTATTTGACCTAATTCATCGTTTACACTATAAAATAACAAAACACCTGGTTATAAGCACGACAATTCACTTTGTCATTCCCAAGCACGACACAACAACTTGTCAAAAATAATTTGTCTGGATGCTTCTTGGTGAAATCGTGGAAAGCACGACAAATCATTTTGTCAATGTAAGCACGACTAAGCAGTTTGACAAAAAAAAAATTTATTTGACCTAATTCATCGTTTACACTATAAAATCACAAAACACCTGGTTTGAAATATCATTTCAATCTTTCTTAAGCACATATGTTACAAAATTCAAATCTCTTTAGGGCTTAAGGTTTTTAACTTCTCGATACCTAGTTTTAGGTCACTAAATTAACCTCTAACCATATTCGATCGTATTTATAAGGGTCCGAATTCGGGGGCATCACAATCACATGACCCTTAATATCTACACGACAATTTTTGTGTATAAACTTAACAAGAATCACTTCCCTATTCGTAATTTATATGGTCAAAGGGTAATCTAACTCTTCTTGAAGCAATTCTAATTTTCTAGAAAATTCATCGGATATAAATGAATAATTAACACCCGAATCAAATAATACGTAAATATTTATATTATTAATCGGAATAATACTTGACACCACATCTTTTGACTGCACAACATCCTGCACCGTCACGTTGAAAGTACGAGCGGTTTGGTCGAATCAGCTGTGTTAGTCCCATGATGGCCAACTTGCCTCCACTGTTATTTCCCTTTCATCGCTCTGCTCTCCCGTCCTTTTCTTCGACAATCTCGAGCCATATGATCCTTTGACCCGCAAGAAAAACACGCCCCCTTCTTTGGACTAAGATAATTCGGTGCAATATTGTGACGCCCCCAAATCTCTACACTGCCCCCAAATCTCTACACTCCCCTGTAGCAGATCTGGTGCTCACGTGAAACTATACAACTATAAATATACAATAAAGTATGACTTCTATCTATCCAAGATTCACAGTATCCCATAACAGGTACTAGTTCAGGCCAGAACGTTGTCTGTGTTTGGATACCCTCACTTGGATGTATAGATTCCTATCTAATGAATATTTCTTTCGTATTTATATTCCCTATCTATCTGACATTCACAGTATTAATGATAAGATTGTCCATAGAACTGAGGGGCGTATTCCGGTAAAGATGGCACCTTACCGGCGCTCATTAAGTGTAACCTCAGAGCTTATAGGACTTTCAATATCATTTAAATACCCTCATTCAGATGTATAGTTCGTATAGATACTGTATTTAACTTAGTACAACTATGCCAAATAAAGTAAAGATCAGAGTACAACGCATTCGATAAAGGATCATAATATATTTCATATCATTTGGTTCAATTACATCATTCTTGATACTAAGTTATTACAACAAAAGCCTTTAAAAGACTTAACGTATTCAAAACAGTAATTAAAAACTAATAAACATGTCCTTTCCCTTTGTCTGTACCAGAAGTTCTGGGATTATCATTTAAAGCTGCAAAGAAGATATGCGCAAGAATGAGCTACAAATGCTCAGCAAGTTCATTTGAATATGTAAACACCATGTGTTTGATTTGAAAGATGTCAATTATGTATACTGAGGGTTCTATACATGAACCATATATTTCATTTAGTTCTGTCAGTCTTTAATGACTTAGAACCATTTGAGTTTTGGATATCTGGTAGGGGATCAGCCTAACCAATATCCTAGGAGTATGCATATCATCCTACCATTTGTGGTCAATATATAATCGACATTTATTGGCCTTCCTATGAAGGCATTTCCATTTTCTCAGTATAAGATGTCTTACCAAACAATTTGGTTCGACACAACAATTTACGCTCAAATAAATAATAGATGAATAATGATTTATTTCTTAAGTTATACTGAACAAGAAGCAATAACTTCACAATAATTGATAGCAAGATGTATAATACTTGCATAATATAAGTTGAGTAAGGTTAGGACACTTGCCTTAGCGTAGTTCGTTAAACTTAATTTCACACAAGGTGTCAGCGTACGTGATCTACGTTGACAAATATATAAGTGTTAGAACTTATATAAACATGTATTACGCTAATCTAGACAAGTTTCATTAAGGTTCGACGTTGATTCGGTATCTCGGTAGCGTCCTTAATAGCTAAACACATAGATTGTTCGATAAAACTTCATTTGGAACCTTAATTATTAGTCTAAATAATTTATTTATTATTTATAACACTTTTAGAAGCTTAATATTATTTTTAAATAATTTTTACAAGCTTGGAAGTATTTTTAAATAATTTTACAAGCTTAGGAATAATTTTAAATGATTTAATTATCAGTTAGAATAATTTTTAAAACATTAATATGTTATTTAAATAATTTATTTATCATTTAGAATATTTTTAGATACCTAAAATATTATTTAAATGATTTATTTATGATTTATAATATTTTAGAAAGATAGAATATTATTTAAATAATTTATTTTATCATTAATAATATTTTTAGAATTTATTTTATTAATAAATAATTTATTTATTATTTATAATAATTTCCAAAACTTAGTTTAATATTTAAATGATTTAATTATCATTTATAATATTTTTAAATACTTAATATATTATTTAAATGATTTATTTATCATTAATAATATTTAAATATTTAATATTTTATGTAATTATTATATATAATAATTTTATTTACTTTAATATAATTATTAAATGATTTAATATCTTTTTTAAATAATTAAGATAATTATTAAAGGATTTATTATAATTATTATTTATTATTTAATTAAATTAAATAATATTTCAGATATATATAAAAATATTAATGAATTTTCGAATATAATTATTAATTATTAATAATTATTTAATATTTATTTATTATTTTATAATTTATTTAATTAATTTTTATTAATTTTTATTGAAAATCGTCGCTAAAAGGCTTTAGCGACAGTCTGCAACCCTTCATAGCTTTCTGGGTTTGGCTATGAATTTCGTCGCTAAAAGTTTTCTTCATGAAGAACACTTGGTCAATATCCAACAGTGACTTTTGACCTCAAATTAATCCCAGCTGGTTTATTGTTTATGTTTGATTTTTGTTTGTTGTTTATAGCCAACATGGTAGAGTATAACGACATATTAAATGTCATCTCAAACAATATCAATTGATGCTCTAAAAATCATAGTCAAACTAGCCGTTCATAACTGTTCTTGAGTTTCTGGGTTACCCAGAAACTCAGTCAGTCATAACGGTCAACGTGGTTTGACCGATTATAATTTTGATTCTATGTTAGCTTAATGTGTTTTGATGATTTATACTTGTAGATTACATGTCAAAGAATAGCTACAAACATCTAAACCTCAAAAATTATCTCACATGAGCAAGATCTAGGCTTGACAAAATCTTGTCAGACTCTGTCAGGACCTTCAAACGATTTATGGGTTACCCAGAAATCAGTTTGCATGGTCGGTCAATGGGTTTTGACCATTAATAATTTTCATTCAAGAGATAATTTAACCATTCTATAAGTTGGACCTTAAAGCTAACATGGCGTACTACTGATTCATGCTTTAAAACACATCAAACAAACATTTTAAGCCGATCAAAAGCTCTGACAAAATAGCTTGTCAGACTGTTCTTGACTGCCAAGAACAGTTTGGGTTTTTCATCAAATTCGACCCTCTAATTGTTATGGTTACTTGTTTAACCAACCCAGATCATCATATAACATGTTTATACATAATCCTAAACATCTAAAACACAAAAGTTTTGCAGGCTTGAAGATCAAACTTAAAATTAGGGTTTATGCACCTTTTTCTTCAAATTTTTGATTCTGGCTTTTTGATTCTGAGCTAGTGATTGCAGAGGCTTGTTAAGGTATGTTTATGAGTGTATAAGCTTTGTAAAATTCGTAGGTTAAATGGTCAGAATCTCATTCTATTTATAACAACTTGGAATTAGGGTTTCTTAGGTCATTTTCCAAACTTTGCCTCCAAAAATATCCTAGCTTTGGGACTTGTGCTGCTCCCATCTGATCTTGTTCACCTACTTGTGCTGGAGATATGAAAATATCTGATTTGTGTTCTTATCCTATTTTAATTGGTTTAAACTTTTATTTTTGATTTATTTACTTACTAATTAAACCTAGAATTTTGCTAATCATGATTAGAGTGTTTAATCATGTTTAGTAATAACTTAATTAAGCTAATATATCATATTTGAAGTTTATCATTTCATAATTTAGTGTTATCAAATCAAATTAGGGTTTTTTAGGGTTCCGAATTAGGGTTTAGGGTTTTAAATCTTCAATTAGGGTTTTAATATAAGTTCAATGATTCATAATTAATATTATGATTCATTATTTAGAATTTAATTATATCAATTAAGATTGTTGTACAGTAATTAGGGTTTTAATTGACCAATTTAGACAACTTTTACCGATTAGGGTTTTCAAATTAGGGTTTCTATTTCAGTTTATCATTTTAAACCCTAATTAACTTATTTTAGAATTTTATCAGTTAATATGATATTATATTAATTCCGAAGCAGGACAAATCACTTTGTCATTTCGAAGCACGACACAGCAGCTTTCAAAAATAATTTGCCAAAACGCTTCTGGGTGAATTCGCCGAAAGCATGACAAATCATTTTGTCCATGTAAGCACGACACAGCTGCTTGGCGAAAAATTTTTATTTGACCTAATTCTTAAATAAAATACACAATCACATAATACAAAGTCAGAACATGAAATTTCATTTATTAAACACATAATGTACATATACAAATCTTATTAGGGTTCAGAATATCACATTCACCCCCACTAATAAGAATTTCGTCCTTGAAATTACAGTATAGGTTATGAAAACAAGTGTGGGTAGTTTTCTCGTATTTTACTCTCGAGCTCCCACATAGCTTCCTCTATATTTTGATTCCTCCAAATAACTTTGACTGAAGGGATCACTTTATTTCGTAGATGTTGTTCTTTCCTATCTATGATTTCGATAGGAACTTCCTCATAAGATAAATCTGTCTCGATCTGAATAGGTTCGTAATCGATAACGTGTTTATAATCAGGTTTGTATGGTCGTAACACGGACACATGAAACACGTTATATATATGTTCTAACTCAGGAGGCAAGGCTACCTCATAAGCTACTTCACCTATTTTTCTCAATATCTGAAATGGTCCAATAAATCTCGGACTCAATTTTTCTTTCTTGCCGAAACGTATTTTGCCCTTCCACGGAGAAACTTTTAAGAATACGTGACTACCGATATCGAAATCTTGTAGCTTCCTGTGTTGATCCGCATATTTCTTCTGTCGATCTTGAGACGCTTGTAATCTTCCCCGTATAATTTGAACTACCTCAGCGGTTTGTTGAACTATTTTGGGTCCTAACATTTGTCGTTCCCCAACCTCATCCCAACATAACGGCGTTCTACATTTTCTTCCATACAACGCTTCAAATGGTGGCATTCCTATGTTGGTATGGTAGCTATTGTTGTAGGCAAATTCTACCAAAGGTAATTAATCTTCCCAACTTCCCTTGAAATCCATGATGCAAGAGCGCAACATGTCTTCCAATGTTTGAATGGTTCTCTCACTCTGACCGTCAGTTTGTGGATGGTATGCTATGCTTAGTCTCAACTGAGTTCCTAAATTTTTTTGGAGACTCGTCCAAAAAATTGAAGTAAATCGTGGATCTCGGTCTGATACTATAGAAACAGGGACTCCATGTCTAGAAATAATTTCATTGATGTAAAGTTTAGCTAACTGGTCAAGACTGAAGTTGATTTTGATGGGTAGAAAATGAGCTGATTTGGTAAGACGATCTACAATTACCCAAATGGCATTGTGACATTTCTGTGTATTTGGAAGTCCTATGATAAAATCCTTGGTAATATGCTCCCATTTCCACTCAGGAATTTCTAAGGGTTGTAATAATCCACTCGGCTTTTGGTGTTCAGCTTTAACTCTTTGACACGTTAAACATGTACTTACCCGTTCTGCTATTTCTCTTTTCATGTTAGACCACCAAAAATGTTGGCTCAAGTCTTTGTATATTTTTGTACTCCCTGGATGTACAACGAATTTAGAAATGTGGGCTTCATTCAGCATTTCGTCTTTTAGTTCTTGTACTGAAGGTACCTAAATTCTATTTTCGTATCTTAGTACTCCATCTTTGTCCACTCTAAATTTGACATTCTTTTTATGGGTTATTTCCGCCTTATACTTTTGACACTCTACATCTGTCTCCTGTAGTCTCTTAATTTTCTCCAATAAAGTCGAAACGTTCTCTATAACGAATAACTGTTGACTAAACTTAACTGGGATTCGCATCTCAATTTCGAGTTTGTCAAACTCTTTTATCAGTACTTCGTTATTGGTCATTACATTTAACTTTTCTTGGTTCTTCCGACTCAATGCGTCTGCTACGACGTTGGCTTTTCCGGGGTGATATAAAATTTTACAGTCAAAATCTTTTATCAATTCTAGCCATCTCCTCTGCCGCATGTTTAACTCCTTCTGAGTGAATATATACTTCAGACTCTTGTGATCTGTGTATATTTCACACTTCTCTCCGTACAAGTAATGCCTCCAAATTTTTAAAGCAAATACTACAACGGCTAACTCCAGATCATGCGTACGATACCTCTTCTCATAATCTTTGAGTAGTCTTGATGCATATGCAATCACTTTCCCATATTGCATTAACACACAACCTAATCCCTTGTGTGACGCATCACTATAAACTACAAGGCCGCCTGTATCATCTGGTAAAGATAACACTGGTGCCATGCTTAACCGCTTCTTCAACTCTTGGAAGCTTTCTTCACATTTATCTGTCCAGACGTACTTTACCGTCTTTTGAGTTAAATTGGTTAGCAGGGTCGCTATCTTTGAGAAAGCTTGTATAAAACGTCTATAGTACCCTGCTAAACCGCGAAAACTTCGCACTTCTGTTGGAGTTGTTGGTTGTTCCCAATTCACAACCGCTTCTATCTTTGCTGGATCTACTGCAATCCCATTCTTGTCAATCACATGACCCAAGAACTGGACTCGTTCCAACCAAAATTCACACTTGAAAAACTTTGCATAAAGTTGTTCCTTGCGTAATATCTCTAATACGCTCCTTAAGTGTTCAGCATGCTTCTCTTTTGTTCTCGAGTATACTAAAATATCATCGATGAACACTACGACAAATTTATCTAAGCATGATTTAAACACTCGGTTCATCAAGTCCATGAATGCTGCCGGCACATTTGTTAATCCAAAAGACATCACAAGAAACTCATAATGTCCATAGCGTATCCTAAACGCTGTCTTCGGCACATCTTCTTTTCTTACCTTTAATTGATGATAACCTGATCGTAGGTCGATCTTCGAAAAGTGTTCGGCCCCTTTCAACTGGTCAAACAAATCATCAATTCGTGGTAAAGGATATTTGTTCTTTATGGTTAACTTATTTAATTCTCTATAGTCAATGCATAACCTTAACGTTCCATCCTTCTTCTTTACAAACAACACTGGTGCTCCCCAAGGTGAAACACTAGGTTGTATATATTTCTTGTCCAAGAGTTCTTGTAACTGCACAAGTAACTCCTTCAACTCCACCGGTGCCATCCTGTACGGTGCTTTTGAAACTGGCGCCGTACTAGGTACAAGATCAATAACAAATTCGATTTCCCTATCCGGAGATAGACCTGGTAAATCATCTGGAAATACATCCAGAAATTCTCTAACTACAGGTATTTGATCTAACTTTGCTCCTTCCTTTTGAGTATCTATTATATATGCCAAATAACCTGTACAACCTTTCCTAAGCAATCTCTCTACTTGCCTTACCGTCAGACATCGACATTGTTTAGGTGAACAACCACCGTTGAACACTACCTTTAACTTCGACGCAGTCAATAGGTTTACACGCTTCCGATGGCAGTCAATCATTGCATTATGATTAACCAACCAATCAATGCCTAAGATTATATCGAATTCCCCGAGCTGTATAGGAAAGAGGTCCACAAGAAACTTGTGTCCCTTAATCTCTACGTTACAACCTTTATATACAGTTTTAACGGGAATTATCTCTCTATTGACAATTTCCACATTGAAAGGTATGTCTAACTCTTCGCATGGTATTTTCAACTTCTTAGCAAAGCTATTAGATACGAATGAACAATTAGCACCAAAGTCGAAAAACACATATGCATTACAGTGTCGATAGGGATGATACCTGTTACCACGTCCAGTGCAGCAACAGTATCCCTCATCGTCATATTAAACGTTCTGGCGGTTGGACGACTCGGACCTCCAGCTCCTGCTACTGTGGGTTTGAGGGTGTTGTTTAGGGCTTGATTTCCTCCCCCTATTTGGTTTTTATTCCTTGGACAATTCCTCGATATGTGACCCGTTGCGCCACAAATATAACATTTAAAATTCTGATTTCCCTGATTGGTGTTATTATTAATCTTCTTGGGAAAATCAGAGGAATAATGTCCCTCTTGACCATAACTGTAACAAGTAACCACCCTCTGGCGACACACTCCCTGGTGGTTCTTTCCACATGTGATACAACGTCCTACCCTATTATTATTATTCTGGTTTCTGTTGGTGTTGTTGTTGTTATTGTAATTATTCCCCTTTCTTCCAAAGTTAGTAGAAAAAGTGGCATCCCACTTTCTCTTGTTATTATTGTTAAACCCACCAGTACTTACTTCTCCTTTGAACTTTCCCTCTTCATTCTGATTCCTCTTCTCCTTATAAAACTTGAGAAGATTTTCATTCTCGATCTCAGCTATAACAACCTTCTCAAGAATCTCTGAAAACGTCTTTAACTGGAAGATTGATATTTTACTCCTTATCTGAGGCTTTAACCCTTCCTCAAATCTTCTAGTTTTTCTCATCTTAGAGTTCACTTGATGTGAAGCAAAACGAGATAACTCATTAAACTTGGTCGTATACTGAGATACAGTCATTTCTCCTTGTTTTAACTCTAGAAATTTTACTTCCATTCGGTCCTGCATTGTTTGTGGAAAGTAATTTTCAAAGAATAGGTCTTTAAATCTTACCCACGGAATTATCCCTTCATCGGCCCTAGTTTTTGTGGTTTCCCACCAAAAGTTTGCCTCACCTTTTAGAAAAAAGGTTGCAAATATGGTCTTCTGTTCTTCATTTACATTAGTTACCGTGAAAAACTTCTCCATTTCGGTTATCCAAATTTGAGCTTCAACTGGATCAGCAGTCCCTTTGAACTCAGGTGGTCCAACAGTTTTAAAATCCTTAAATGCCGACCTATATGGATTATTTGGGTTGGGCTGATGTGGTGGTTGACCTTGTAAGGCTCCTAGCAGTAAATCTACCAGTTGTTGAGTTGGGTTTGGTTTAGTGGTTTCATTTCTGGTCTGGGTTCTTCGTCCTGATGTCATGACTCTAAAATAAAGAAAAACATGTATAAATACAAGGATACGCTATACATAGAACTAACAATTTGATTGTACAAACGCAATTTGTATATAACATGCAAAACGGTTACATATTCGACTAGTGGTTTATACTACCACTAGTTAGTACAACAGATTTCCTGTTTACAACTCAAAATTATTATAATGCAAACTACTACAGCCAAACTTAAGTACTAAACTAGATCGAACGATCACGTGACTCCTTATCAGCATCTTGGATCATATGGCAGACCACTGACCGGTCAATCATATAATCCACCCTATTCTCCTCTACTTGGTACTTCAGCACCCGATGCTCTAAGTTGCCGAACGTCTTCTGGCATCCCTTGTCCACTCGATATAAATACATCTGAGCCTCTTGCCTCTCTTTCTAAGCATTCCGGAGAAGTGTTCTAAGACGGTGAGTATTCTCCCTCTCACTTTCCAATAACCCTTCAGCTACATAGGCTCGAAAATTGGCCGCCTCTAGACCTGCGGCTGACTGCTGGACTAACCCGGTCACTATCTCCTCGTGTCTGTCGACACGCATCATCTGACTCGCTCCAATTACCTCATCTAGATCCGGGTCTACTAGTTTTCCATCTATGGGATGATCAGCTTCCTCAGCCTCTAATATCTCCTGATCATGCAGGAGTTCTTCCTCTTCTGGTTCCTCCTCTGGATCCTCCTCTAGATCTAACTCAGGAGTAGCTGGCTCATAATCTGGAACCTCGTATGGCTCACTATCTGACAACCATCCTACCATGGGATGATCTACAACTAGGAGATCGTTCTAATTAGTCTCTAACATCCTACAAAAGAATTTTAGTTGTTTAGTATTAACGCAAAACAAATTTACACATAAAAGAAAGCTTTTAAGATTATTTTATGTATGATTAAGTATTTTACGGCCACATAGACTATATCCTAAGGTATTTCCTAACTACCTTAGAGCTATAATCTACAACTCTGATACAACCTGTGATGCCCCCAAATCTCTACACTCCCCTGAAGCAGATCTGGTGCTCACGTGAAACTATACAACAATAAATATTCAATAAAGTATGACTTCTATCTATCCAAGATTCACAGTATCCCATAACAGGTACTAGTTCTGGCCAGAACATTGTCTGTGTTTGGATACCCTCACTTGGATGTATAGATTCATATCAAATGAATATTTCTTTCGTATTTATATTCCTTATATATCTGACATTCACAGTATTAATGATAAGATTGCCCATAGAACTGAGGGGCGCATTCCGGTAAAGATGGCACCTTACCGACGCTCATTAACTATAACCTCGGAGCTTATAGGACTTTTAATATCATTTAAATACCCTCATTCAGATGTATAGTTCGTATAGATACTGTATTTAACTTAGTACAACTATGCTAAATAAAGTAAAGATCAGAGTACAATGCATTCGATAAAGGATCATAATATATTACATATCATTTGGTTCGATTACATCATTCTTGATACTAAGTTATTACAACAAAAGCCTTTAAAAGACTTAACGTATTCAAAACAGTAATTAAAAACTAATAAACATGTCCTTTCCCTTTGTTTGTACTAGAAGTGCTGGGATTATCATTTAAAGCTGCAAAGAAGATATGCGCAAGAATGAGCTACAAATGCTCAGCAAGTTCATTTGAATATGTAAACACCATGTGTTTGATTTAAAAGATGTCAATGATGTATACTGAGGGTTCTGTACATGAACCATATATTTTATTTAGTTCTGTCAGTCTTTAATGACTTAGAACCATTTGAGTCTTTAATGACTTAACCAATATCCTAGGAGTATGCATATCATCCTACCATTTGTGGTCAATATATAATCGACATTTATTGGCCTTCCTATGAAGGCATTTCCATTTTCTCAGTATAAGATGTCTTACCAAACAATTTGGTTTGACACAACAATTTACGCTCGAATAAACAATATATGAATAATGTTTCATTTCTTAAGTTATACTGAACAAGAAGCAATAACTTCACAATAATTGATAGCAAGATGTATAATACTTGCATAATATAAGTTGAGTAAGGTTAGGACACTTGCCTTAGCATAGTTCGTTAAACTTAATTTCACACAAGGTGTCAGCGTACGTGATCTACGTTGACAAATATATAAGTGTTAGAACTTATATAAACATGTATTACGCTAATCTAGACAAGTTTCATTAAGGTTCGACGTTGATTCGGCATCTCGGTCCCGTCCTTAATAGCTAAACACATAGATTGTTCGATAAAACTTCATTTGGAAGCTTAATTATTAGTCTAAATAATTTATTTATTATCTATAACACTTTTACAAGCTTGAAAGTATTTTTAAATAATTTTTACAAGCTTGGAAGTATTTTTAAATAATTTTACAAGCTTAGGAATAATTTTAAATGATTTAATTATCACTTAGAATAATTTTTAAAACATTAATATGTTATTTAAATAATTTATTTGTCATTTAGAATATTTTTAGATACCTAAAATATTATTTAAATGATTTATTTATCATTTATAATATTTTTAGAAAGATAGAATATTATTTAAATGATTTATTTTATCATTAATAATATTTTTAGAATTTATTTTATTATTAAAATAATTTATTTATTATTTATAATAATTTTCAAAACTTAGTTTAATATTTAAATGGTTTTAATTATCATTTATAATATTTTTAAATACTTAATATATTATTTAAATAATTTATTTATCATTAATAATATTTAAATATTTTATATTTTATTTAATTATTATATATAATAATTTTATTTACTTTAATATAATTATTAAATGATTTAATATCATTTTTAAATAATTAAGATAATTATTAAAGGATTTATTATAATTATTATTTATTATTTAATTAAATTAAATAATATTTCAAATATATATAAAAATATTAAAAATAAATTTTTATAATTAAAAATTAATTTTCGAATATAATTATTAATTATTATTTAATATTTATTTATTATTCAATAATTTATTTAATTAATTTTTATTAATTTTTATTGAAAACCGTCGCTAAAAGGCTTTAGCGACAGTCTGCAACCGTTCATAGTGTTCTTCATGAAGTGTTCTTTGGCTATGAATTTCGTCGCTAAAAATGTTCTTCATGAAGAACACTTGGTCAATGTCTAACAATGACTTTTGACCTCAAATTAATCTTAGCTGGTTTATTGTTTATGTTTGATTTTTGTTTGTTGTTATAGCCAACATTGTAGAATATAACGACATGTTAAATGTCATCTCAAACAATATCAATTGATGCTCTAAAAATCATGGTCAAACTAGCCGTTCATAACTGTTCTTGAGTTTCTGGGTTACCCAGAAACTCAGTCAGTCATAACGGTCAACGTGGTTTGACCGATTATAATTTTGATTCTATGTTAGCTTAATGTGTTTTGATGATTTATACTTGTAGATTACATGGCAAAGAATAACTACAAACATCTAAACCTCAAAAATTATCTCACATGAGCAAGATTTAGGCTTGGCAAAATCTTGTCAGACTCTGTCAGGACCTTCAAACGATTTCTGGGTTACCCAGAAATCAATTTGCATGGTCGGTCAATGGGTTTTGACCATTAATAACTTTCATTCTAGAGATAATTTAACCATTCTACAAGTTGGATCTTAAAGCTAACATGGCGTACTACTGATTCATACTTTAAAACACATCAAACAAACGTTTTAAGCCGATCAAAAGCTCTGACAAAATAGCTTGGCAGACTGTTCTTGACTGCCAAGAACAGTTTGAGTTTTTCATCAAATTCGACCCTCTAATTGTTATGGTTACTTGTTTAACCAACCCAGATCATCATATAACATGTTTATACATAATCCTAAACATCTAAAACACAAAAGGTTTGCAGGCTTGAAGATCAAACATAAAATTAGGGTTTATGCACCTTTTTCTTCAAATTTTTAATTATGGCTTTTGATTCTGAGCTGGTGATTGCAGAGGCTTGTTATGGTATGTTTATAAGTGTATAAGCTTTGTAAAATTCGTAGGTTAAATGGTCAGAATCTCATTCTATTTATAGCAACTTGGAATTAAGGTTTCTTAGGTCATTTTCCAAACTTTGCCTCCAAAAATATCCTAGCTTTGGGACTTGTGCTACTCCCATCTGATATTGTTCACCTACTTGTGCTGGAGATATGAAAATATCTGATTTGTGTTCTTATCCTATTTTAATTGGTTTAAACTTTTATTTTTGATTTATTTACTTACTAATTAAACTTAGAATTTTGCTAATCATGATTAGGGTGTTTAATCATGTTTAGTAATAACTTAATTAAGATAATATACCATAATTAAAGTTTATCATTTCATAATTTAGTGTTATCAAATTAAATTAGGGTTTTAGGGTTCCCAATTAGGGTTTAGGGTTTCAAATTAGGGTTTAGGGTTTCAAATATTCAATTAGGGTTTTAATATAAGTTCAATGATTCATAATTAATATTATGATTCATTATTTAGAATTTAATTATATCAATTAAGATTGTTATACAGTAATTAGGGTTTTAATTGACCAATTCGGACAACTTTTACCGATTAGGGTTTTCAAATTAGGGTTTCTATTTCAGTTTATCATTTTAAACCCTAATTAACTTAGTTTAGAATTTTATCAGTTAATATGATATTATATTAATTCCGAAGCACGACAAATCACTTTGTCATTTCGAAGCACGACACAACAGCTTTCAAAAATAATTTGCCAAAACGCTTCTCGGTGAATTCGCCGAAAGCATGACAAATCATTTTGTCCGTGTAAGCACGACACAGCTGCTTGGCGAAAATTTTTTATTTGACCTAATTCTTAAATAAAATACACAATCACATAATACAAAGTCAGAACATGAAATTTCATTTATTAAACACATAATTTACATATACAAATCTTATTAAGGTTCAGAATATTACAAATATAGTCTTCTAGTCCACAATTAAAACATACTCTCTGACCTATCAGGCAAACGCCTGTATGATTTTTCCCGTAGGTAACACAAGCCTCAATCTTCTTCTTTTAATTTCCCTGCTGATTACCAACAGTGATACTGTCATTCCACTTCCTTTTCTGACCACCTGCTTTGTTTTCATTTTCACTCTTCTTCTTCTTCTACTCCTAGTTGTACTCTATCAGGGCATCACTTCCCCCTTCTGCTATAATTGCCTTTTCTAACACAACTGCGAACGAATTAAATTGGAACATAGAGACTCGACTGGTTGAACCTCCTCGTCTTCCTCTCATCCGTGTTAACTTGATATGGCAAAAACCTCGCCAACTCATTAAATTTCGAGGCATACTCAGACACCATCATCGTTCCCTGTTTCAATTCTAGAAATTAAACTTCCATTTGATTCTGCGAACTCGGAGGGAATTACATCTCGAAGAATATCTCCTTAAGTTTATCCCAAGGAATTATCCCCTGACCACCTCAGCACTTATTCGCCTGCCACCAATAACTAGCTTCTACCATTAGCATGAATGTCGCGAAGGCAATTTTCTGCTAGTGCACGCCAGGTGCTTGTTAAATTGCCCCAAAGAGAAATTCAATAGTTGAACACAGTTGTTGCTAATCCTTGAGAACTTTGATCATGGCACCAAAGAGACACATGGGTGAGGGTTTGTCCTCAGTACCGGCTAGGGCTTATGATCACAACAGGTTTGTTAGTGTCGAGGCAGCAGAAAGGTTTAAAACATATATTGCGGGTAAAGCTCTAACTCCCGAGTGTGGCCTCCGGCCTGACATGTTATATGATGGGGAGATGGAGCAGTAGATTACGGAGCGGGGTTGGATACTTTCACTGGTCAGCCTGACCCTGCAGTTGTGGTAATTGTCCAAGAGTTTTATGCCAATGCACAGGATAAGCCACCATATACTGTTATTGTAAGGGGTAGAGGAGTCTCAGTAAGCGCCCAAGCTATCAATGAATACTATAACTTGGTGACTCCTGAGGTTTGTCAATACTCTCAATTCCTGCATTCCAACCCCGATCATGACAAGATTTTATCGGACTTATCCAAGCTAGGGACCACTTGGGTGTTTAAGGGCAGCAGGGGAGCCACACTTTTCCATAGCAAATATCTTAGCCTATATGGAAAAATCTGGTATGGCTTCTTGTGAGCGAAGCTTATGCCATCCCAGCACGTCAGTGATGTGACTAAAGACAAGGCAACATTGTTATATACCATTGTTATGGACTACACAATCAATGTGGGTCACATCATCGAGCACATCATTCGTAGATTATTGAGGAGTCACATTCAGGGAGGTTTGCCTCACCCATCCCTTATCTGTGGACTGTGCCGTGCTGCGGGCGTTAGGTGGGCTGATGATGAGGTAGTACAGCAGCCCTTGCAGCTTCTCGACCATAAGCTTATTGAACGATACAATGTATGGGACGGAGTAAAGTCACACCCAAGGGGACGAGGCTTTATCCTCCATTCTTTCTCCGAGGACGAGGAAGATCTTGATGTACCAGCAGCTTCCAGCTCACAGCCTAAGGCTCATTTTAGTACTCAGTTCTGGAACTTGTAGCAGGCAGAACATGCATACTAAGCGGTTAGAGAGGAAGAACAAGAAACTAGTGGAGCGTCAGGAGCATATGTTCAACTACCATACGAGCTTCAACGCAGTATTAGCCGAGCAATTTGCAAGATTGAACCCCGGTGCCCCTCCAGTCCAGTTTCTCATACCTCAGCCCTTGCCTCCTTATCCACCTACCGACTCTGATGATCAAGAAGTTGATCGAGCATGACGCTTGACTTATCAGGGAAGTCCTCCGTTTTTCCATTATGTATTTTATAAACAATGAGACATTGTCCAATTTAAGTTTGGGGGAGGATTGTGTCATATAGTTAGTTATTATTTAAATGCATTATCATGGTAGTTGCATTCACATTGTATATTTTTAAGTATTAACATAGTTATAAATAATCATGCGAAATATCATCAATATTTCATGTGAAATATCATGAAAATGACTTTTCTTGCTTTTAATGTTCATATTCGATCTGTTCATTACAGTTTGATGATTATGGTTCATATATATATATATTTGTTAATTGCATTTAAGAGCATTGCAACAGTATATTTTAGGAAGGCCAATGATATAATATGGATCAATTTTCTAATGTATTCAGTATTACGAATTAGAATTGCGAAGTTGGAATTGCTAACTGTAGCCTGGTTTCGTTAAATTTGTAACCCTTTGATCTCATATTGCACAAGTCAATGTTTTGAACTGGTTAGGTTTTTGTTCAATTTTATGAATCTAGTGCTCATTAAGGATAGGAAAACCTCTATCACTTATTGGAACACAAAAGTATGAATAATTACTGCTTCGATGTTTGTCTAAAAAAATGCAAGAAAAAGTAAAAATTGACAAAATGAGAATAATAGACATCTATGAGCAAATCTTGACTAGTTTATTTTTGTGGCCTTTGTCATTCAAACAAGTAAGCCCTTTGGAGTGTCTCTACACTCGGTGCCCTAAAACCATCTGGTTTGGGAGTCATCGGTGGAAAGTTTGCTACATGGATGACATTGAATAACCTAATAAAGATAAACATTGCACAAGTCGAGAATAAGAATAAATAATCAATGAAATGGAGCGTAAAACGCACTAGTTGATAAACCTTCTAAAAAAGTGAAAACAAGTGAATATGATGGGTGCTAAGAGTTGTCTATTTATTGTTTTATCTTTATTCGAGCACTGTGGTTCATGGATTGGATTGAGATCCTGATTAGTTCAATATATTGACTACACACACTCACGCAAGGGTTAAATTTTTAATGAAAATTGGTCTGTTGTTAGATTTTTGATGGGCATGAATTTGAAGTTTTGCTGAAATGCTAATTCCTAATGATTGAGGCCTGATATCCATTTCCTATGTGGTTTGCTGCTTTAGATTTATAGAATCATGCATTTGCATTCATGTAGTTAGGTTGCTTTGTGCATTTTTATTTCTCTTGTTTTTGCTGGAGGACAAACAAAGTCTTAAGTTTGGGAGTATTTGATGAGTGGGTTTTATACATACAAATTATATATCTTTTAGGCTCAATTCTTTGTTATCTTTAAGTATTTTTAGTGTATTTTACTTGTTTGTGCATTGGTTTTGTAGGAGGCGGCTTCGATTGGTCATTTCTGAAATTTTTGGGCTTTAGTGGCATTTTTGTAATTCTGAAAAATTGACCCGCGCCAGGGCGCGAATTCTCAAGCCAAATCTGGCGCCAGAGCGAGCTCCATAATGACCCGCGCCGGGGCGAGCTCCCCAAGCCAAAACTGGCACCGGGGCGAGCTCGTCGGGATTCATCAGCGGCTGGATTTGTCTTGTTCTGTCATAGTGGGATAGCTTGGGAGGAATTTTAGAAACTTGAATGAGACATGAAGAGAGAGAATGTAATATCCATGATCTATTTGTAATTTTATGAATATATTTAAATGAATTTATGTGAAATTCTTATGTAATTTATTAGATATATATATATATATATGTGTATATATATATATGTATATATATATACATATATATACATATATATATATATATATATATATATGTATATATATATTTCATTGAGTTATGAGTTGAGATGTATTTTAATGGTTAGTTTGAACTAATTTAATTGTTTGAATCAACTAAGGAAGTTAACAATCTAATAAAATGCAAGAAATGAAGTTAAAACTTGAATTTGAGTTCGGAGTGGAATTTGATGACGCGGACCGTATATTTGATTCTGGAACATCAAAATTAGTAAGAATAGACTGTAACACAAAATGTGTCGAGGTTGACTTTTTGGTCAAAGTCAACCGGTTGACTTTTTCGGGTAAAAAGTCAAAACTCGAGTTCGGGGTTGAATTTGGCAAAACAAATATTCCCACGACATTCGAAACGTCGATTTTAGTAGGAATCAGCTATAATATCAAAAAAGTTAATTTCCGGAGGGCAAAATGGTCAAATGACTAATTAAATAATTAAAATAATTATTTAAAAGAAAATAGAAAGGGGTCAGCTAGTGTGTGGGACCCGTGTGGCTGATGAATTTGGACCAAATTGAGGGAAAAGGAGTATAAGTATATATAAAATGGAAGAAAGGAGGGAGTTATATTATTTTTAATTTTTAAAAATCAAGACTCTTCAAATCCATAACCTCTCTCTCTAATCTCAACTGATGAATCAGAATTATGATACTGTAACTGATGGTTTAGAGGAGTTAGAAATCATAAAGAGATTCAAGAATTGTATATATACTCTCTACCTAAATCTGTTATTCCTTTTGCAAAATACCTTCCACCCGAGAGAGAAATTGTGTGAAAGAGAAGAGTTTGAAGTACTTTTGGAGTTGCAGAGGAGTAGCCAAGTGAAGTGTGAAGCATTGTCAGATTAATTCAATAAGGGAACTCATTCAAGAGGTATTTTTATTAAACTCTTAGTTTCATATAAGAAAATAGCAAGAAAATGCATGAATAGTCATGACAAATGATTTGTTTGGATCATGTGTTGCCATGTGGATGTCAATTGATAGTTATGGGTTATATACGGATGAAAAATTGTGAATTAAACGTGCTTATAATGTACTGAAATTCAATGGTCTAAACTATGTATGCTCTATGTTTGTATAAATGCCTCCAAGAAGCTAAAATTATGTAAAAGGTGGAAATTTGTTAAAGTTGGATGTTAGGTTATGTGCGTGCATACTATAAACGACTTGTTTGATCTGAGTATGGTTATAGATGTTGTTTATAAAGGATTTTGACTAATCAAATCCATGAAAATCTGTTTGAAAGGAGAAAATTGGTTTTTGGTGGAAAATGTACAAAATGACTTATTTTGGAATTGAAATTAATGTTTAATTCGTGTAACAATTTGTAAAGTTATAGTTGTTTGTGTTAATACGTTAAGAAACGAAAAGAATGCAACTTGAACGGATTAAAATGGTTGAAAAACGAATCTGTGATGAATGATTTTGCTAAGTATGCGAAATATGAAGGAAATAATGAGAACTTTGATTTTGGAGGATCTAAATTGGCTAATAGTGTTATTAGTGCTATTAGAATGATTAAGTACATATGTTATGTTGTATTGGTTAAGCTTATAATGTTTGGATGTGTCTAAATTGCCAATGTATAGATTTTTGGAAAATTGGTTCGCTGCAGTAGCAGCCTGCAATACCTGTGTCTGCGTACCAGTACGGCCGCGCTGGTACCAAGGCTAAGCAGGGCGCGGCTGCGCCGTGCTGCACAGTTGTCAAAAGGTTTTGTTTGTGAACTGAGGCTTACTTTATATATATTAAGCTCTTATAAGCTTTGTTATGTGTCTATTAAAATGTTGGTACTATCTAAACATGTAATGGCTATGTAGAACCAAGAATTCAAAAGGTTTAATTATAAATGAAACTTTTGTAGTAAAGACAAAAGCAGAAATTTGAGATTTATGAATATTTGATTCGATTTTATAGTTGACTAAGTGTTTGCTTGGAATACATATTTGTAAGCGTGAAGCAATTACATTAGGTATATATTGAATGAGTATAATCTGAGAGTCTGTTAATGGGTATAAGTGGCTAATGAATATCTATATTTGAATATATAGGTTATTTGAATAATAGTTAAGCAGTAAACGTAAACTACGCGAAAGGCAAGTATCCTATCTTTATGACTTTTACTTCAGCAAATGCAAGTTCCTAACTTTATTCACTTTAATGTAGTGAATGTAGGTCTCTTTTACTTGTGCAGTTTATTTATTGTGTACAAGTTACCTAATGTTTGCAAGCTATAATTATTCAAGTTTATATATTATGAAAGCTTCTTATCAATGATATCTCAGATATTATTTCAATTATTTATGTTTTATAAGTTCTTAAATGTTTACAAACCACTTTAAAGAATACGTTCTGGCCATTTGTTTCGGCTAGCTACGATTGATGCGAAATGTTATATTATTGAATTATTCAAATTCATTGTAGCTACTTAAAGTCTACCAATTCAAATTGCTTTGGTGCGGTCTCGCATGAATACTAAGATAAATAACCCGGATAACGGAGTAAACTGATGTCGGGCATATAGTCCCATTTACGCTTATGCGTTTAAACTTTATACTTGTGCACAATGTAGGGTACGATAGGCTGATCACCTGGAGTACTTACGGAGAAGGTTTTATAATCTATCTGATTGATAAAAACTACTGATAGTTTTCGATGAAACAAAAATAAATGTTCAGGGTGTTTAGTACCCCTTAGTATGCAGTTGAATATTCTAAAACTCTTTTCTTTAATATTCATATTTACTTCTGGATTAACCTTTCAATCGTTGAGAAATACCAAAATAGATACTTCTATCCTTGATGTTTATTATCCAAATCTCTTTATTTACTTGCTGGGTAATTTGTGCTCATTCTTGCTTAAACATTTCAGTTAAGGGTGAGAAGGAAGAGGGCTCAGGTAAGGACAAAGGAAAGGCTAAGTTAAAATGATGAAAACTTATTTCTTTGTAATAAGATTAGAATTCCGCATTGATGTAATGTAGCGATGAACGCTAAGTTTAAGTTTATTAAGGTTTTGTAGCTTGCGATGGATTTATATTTGGGAATTATTAATTGAATTCTATTGTTATTATTATTATTATTAATTTATAAGGTTAAATTAGATAGATGATGATGTATGTTATATCGTGAGCACCTTATCTTGTGTTTGATGTTTCACGGATTTGGGGGCGTAACAAGTTGGTATCAGAGCTGTAGGTTATAAACCTTAGGTAGGAGAACCTTAGATTATAACCTTAGAGAAATTAGTGGAGATAGGAATGAGATGGACTCGCATAGAGTTCTAAGTGATGTATATGATTTATTTATTTTTATTACAAACAAAAATGATTATTTTAAAATACTAATACAGTTATTTTGTTTTGATTATGGGATGTTACTGGCCCTCCTTTGTACTCTTGGTCACTACACCAAAGCATCAAAAGCTAGGTTAAGGGTTCAAGGTGTGACGAAATAGAATTTTGTAATTTAATTTAAATATTTATTGAATTAAATAAATATTTTTTGATGATTTGATTGTTTTATTAATTAATTAATTGATGAATTTGTGGTAGATTAATTTAATTATATATGCTACATTAGTAAATCAATGTGGAGAATTTTTATATTTAAAGTATGTGTTTAATTGAATTTATTTGATTAAATACATTATTTAAATAAGTATAATATTATTTCTAATTAATTTAATATTAATTAGAGATTTAATAATATGTCATTATTAATAAAGGAGAATTTTATTTTATGTGATTATGTGATTTAATTATTCTATTTATTTAATTGACTTTAGTAAGATTATTTAATTAATTTAAATATGTGACATGAACTATAAGCTATTTATTAAAATAAATTAGAAGGAAGAATAAATAATTAGCCAAACGAGGTCTTAGGGGGAGTTGGTGCCAGTTATTAACTGGCACCATGATCTGCCAGCTTGTTTTCACGTACGCTCATTGTTCATCAGTTTCTAAGAGATAATAAAGAGAGAAAAGAGAGAGAATTGAGAGGAATTAGAGAATTGAGAAGAAAGTCCATTCATTTGTTGCATAATCTAAACCATTATTCAAGGTAATTCTTCTAATTTAAGTTTTTAATTTATATTCTTGAAGTTCTTCCATGAACGTATGTTTTTGAGTTCTTTGTAAACTAAATTCCATGGCTAAAATTTTTATAAATTGATGATTTGATATTTGAAAGCATGTATAAACGTATTTTATATGATGTATATATGATTTAGAGTAATTAAATCCATGAAATCATGTTTTAATTGAAGTTCTAAAATTTACAGAGTAGTTATTTACGAACATGACTTAAATGTAGGAAATTGATGTTTGTTTTGCATATTAATCGGTTAAATTGATGACTAATTATGTTTATGCATGTAAAAAAACGAAGAAAACAATGATTAAACGGTTAGATTTGGTTAACAAACGAATTTACAGTGATTAATTTTGTTAACTGTATCAAACCTTGTTAATAAAGTATGAACAGTTAAATTTTAGCCTTTAATTGGGTTGTTTAGGTTATCTGTAATGTTAAAATCATTGTTTATGGAATGGGTGTTGATTTCATACCATATATAATGATTGGGTAGTGATTTAATCGGTAAATTGTGAAAAACTTTGGCCAAATTTGGCATTTTTCTGCGTTCTTCGCGAACTGCAGAGTCTGGATTTCGTGTTTCTCTCCCCGGCGAGCTCAATGAACGGAGTTTCACGCCCCTGCGGGAGCTCGCCCCGGCGAAAAATGTTGTGAAGGAATTCTCGCCCCGGCGAGCTCACTACAGGAAATGTTAAAATTTTCTTTTCTTTGTAGTTACGCTATGTCACCGCCATGCATGTTTAAAACTTAGATTAATGTGTTGAACGAATACTAAGATATTGAGTTGAATGCTAAGGATATACTTGTTGATTATAGAACATAAAGATTGATGAACCCTAACTTGACGTTGGGTTTTAGGAATTCTTAAGTTATGATATCACTATAATTAGGCTTACAATTCCTGAAATGAGACTGGTAACTAGAAAACAATTGAGATATTAAAATGAATATTGGATGAGGATTAGTTCTGAAGTGTTTATAATACTGTAACTAATTATTGTTACTGTTTTATAAATGGAGTGTATAGGTTGATTAAAGAATGTGATTTTTAATTTGTAATCTACGCACAAGGCAAGTTTTCTACCCTTAATCTTTATTTCATTGAAATCAAGTTTACTACTCCTAATCTTTTTAGTTCGTTGAAAGCAAGTATCTTATCCTTATTTAATTATTCTTATACAAGTTCCTGAAGTTCATTCTTTTATCATGCAAGCTTTATAATGCTATTACTTACTTAAGCAAATTCTCAATTCTATTTCATTTAATTGTATCTTTTGTGAGATTTAGTCTCTGATTCTCGAATATCAGTTACATTTTTATTGAACCTTAATTGACTAGCGAACCCTTATTGATTCGACTAGTCCATAGTTGATGAGCGTTCTAAATTCTAGAAACATTATTGAAGTAAATCCAAACAAAACTTCCTTTGATACGGACTACGATATCAAACTGAGATGAACAACCCTTATATAGGAGATTTTATTTACGCCTTAGCGTTAAGATGTTGTGCACATACATGGTACAAAGGGCTGATCCCCCTAAGTACGAGAAGTAAGGTCCATATAGTCTTACGACTATTAAAGGTTTAAAGTAGAAATACTTGATAACCTGGGACATAGTTCGTGGTCTTAAGACCCTCAGACGTTCTTTTGAATCTTGTCTTATATTCTTGACTCAAAAGTTGAATCTTCGATTATTCAATATCCGTTGATTATTTCGCATGTTATTATTATTATTGTTGTACTTGCTAGGCAATCATTGCTCACTCTTGCATAATAACATTTGCAGCTAAAGTTGAAAGAGTTGACGAGTCGTCCACTAGTAAGGGTAAAGGAAAAGCAAACAAGTGATGAAGACTTGTTGTATTTGCTTTAATGATGTTTATGTATTAGACTTGATTATATTTCCGCATTTGATGTTTTATTAAGGTTAGATGACCTGGGATTTATTTATTAAAGATGTTGTAACCCTTTAATGGGAGATTTTTATTTTAATTAATAGTTTTTCCTTTATGTTTGAATGGGTAGTTAGATATGATGTGATGTAACCCTTTAATGGGAGATTTCTATTTTAATTAATATTTCCGCATGTGATGTTTTATTAAGGTTAGATGACTGAACTTAATGATATGTAATATATTATCATCCTTTATTACATCGACTGCGTTATACTCTGATCTTTACTTTGGTTAGCATAGTTGTACTAAATTAAATACAGTATCTATACTAACTATACATCTGAATAAGGGTATTTCAATGATATTGAAAGTCCTATAAGCTCTGAGGTTACACTTAATGAGCGCCGGTAAGGTGCCATCTTTACCGGAATGTGCCCCTCAGTTATATGGACAATCTTGTCATTAATACTGTGAATGTCAGATAGATAGGGAATATCGATATGAAAGAAGTATTCGTTAGATATGAATCTATACATCCAAGTGAGGGTATCCAAACACAGATCAAGTTCTGGCAAGATTTATCATCTGTTATGGGTTATTGTGAACCTTGGATAGATAGAAGTCATATTGTATTGAATATTTATAGTTGTATAGTTTCACGTGAGCACCAGATCTGCTACAGGGAAGTGTAGAGAATTTGGGGGCGTCACAGGTTCGTATCAGAGCTGTAGATTATATCTCTAAGGTAGTTGAGAAATACCTTAGGATATAGTCATTGAGTCAGTAAAATACTGAATTATACATAAAATAATCTTAAAAGCTTTATATTATATGTAAATTTGCTTCGCTGTAATACTAAACAAGTAAAATTCTTTTATAGAATGGCAGACCTAGATTGGGGAGATATTTCAAGGGAGATAGATTCACAAGTGATAGAGCTCGAGCAGGGCAGTGATCCTGAAGGACAAGAAGTTCAATATAACTTAGAATTCCATGATGCGGTAGAGGCAGAACCTAATAAGGACACTGCAGAGGTTCAGATTATAGAAGAAGGAGAAGATGAGGAAGAACCAATAATATGGCGGGATATATCAGAAGTTTGAAATCAATCTATAGAAGAGTTAGAAGAAGGAAACCCAGAGGAGGAAAACCTAAATACAGTTGAAAAATATTCATTCTATAAGCAGTTATAATGCCGAAATTATTTGATGCATAGTAGAAGGAGTCTTAATTATAAGCGATTATAATAACCCAAATAAAAACTTAAATTAGTTATTTGTTAAATGTTTAACTAGTTATGTACGCCAATAATCGTATAGGATTTATGACGAACGTTTAGACGTTATATCAACTGTAAAAGATATACGAGGCAAGTCTCCAAACCTTGTTACCTTTATGCAAGTCTTTTATCTTGCTATCAATTATTGTGAAGTTATTGCTTCTTGATTCAGCATAACTTAAGAAATAAATTATTATTCATATATTATTTATTCGAGCATGAATTGTTGTGTCAAGCCAAATTGTTTGGCACGACATCTTATAACTGAGTATACAAACACCCTATATGGGTTGTTATTGTCGATAATATATTGACATCTAGTGCATGTTGGGCACGATTAGGATGGTATGCATACTCCTAGGATATCTTGATTAGGCTGATCCCCTATAAGATATCTGAACAAAGCTGTTCTAAGTTATTGAAGGCTGACAAAACTGGTTGAAACACATGGTTCATGTACTGAACCCTAAGTTGGCAAAAGCTTTTGAACTTCTTTCAAATCAAACACATTGTGTTTACATTTTTGACATAAACTTGCTGAGCATTCTGTAGCTCATCCTTGCATAAAACTTTCCTTTGCAATTTTAGATGGTAATCCCGGAACTTCAGGGACGGACAAGGGAAAAGGTCGTGTTAATTAGTTTTATCTTACTGTTTTGAATAAATTTAAGTCTTATAAGACTTTGTTGTAATAAGAACATAGTACTGAGAACGTTGTAATCAAACTTAAAGTTAGGAAATATATATCATCTTTTGTTATATCTCTTGCATTGTATTTACATTCTTAGTTAAGTTGGAAAGTAGCATTTGATCTAGCACAGTATCTATATGAACTATACATCTGAATGAGGGTATTTAAATGATATTGGGAGTTCTGTAAGCGTTGAGGTTACACTTAATGAGCGCCGGTAAGGTGCCACCTTTACCGGAATGCACCCCTCAGTTCCAAGAACAAACTTATCATTGATACTGTGAATGTCAAATAGATAGAGAATAACAATATGAAAGAGATATCCATAAGATATAAATCTATACATCTAAGTGAGGGTATCAAAACACAATTAACGTTCTGACGAGAACTATTATCTGTTATGGGATACTGTGAACCTTGGATGGATAGAAGTTATATATTATGGAATATTTATAGTTGAATAGTTTCACGTGAGCACCAAATCTGCTACAGGGAGTGTAAAGAACTTGGGGACTTCACAGAAGCCAAGGGTTGAGCCAAGTCTTACAAGCTTGGAGCCTAGGCTTGCAAGGAAGTAAAACAAAAGCCAAAAGAGGGGGGAAGGATCTGGCCAAGTAGGGAGGGGGACCCAAGGGGCAAAACTTTCCACTTATGGAAAGTTTAGATCCCTTACAAGCAACCTTAAATGCCTACCAACCTTCCATTCCCATCCCAAGTAAGAAAAGTCTTATTTTTATCATTTTATCCACCCTTTAACCTTGATTAAGTTGGATGGTTAAGTTAGCTAAGGGGTGGTTAGTAAGATGTGGGGAGATGAGGGTTTGATAAATTAAAACCCTAACATAAGTGATTACATTATAAGTCATGGAAAAAGTTCTATTATATATACACCCATCCTTCTTCATTTTCCAATCCTTAGTCATTTGTTGCTAAGTAAGAAAAATAGAGAGAAAGCAAGAAAGCTTGAGAGTATAGGAAATTTTGGATTTGGCAAGGAGGAAAGGAAGAACAAGCACCTAGCAAGTTAGCAAGGAAAGGAAAGAAAGAACCAAGAAGGTATACTTAAACCCTAGAAACCATCTTCTAAAGCTTTATGTATATTACTTGTTGGTGGTTGTTGATGTGTTTTGATGAGGATTATGAAGGATCCGAAGGTATAAAGAGGTTGTGATGGAGATTAGAGGACTAAAACATTAGCAATAAGCATGAAAAGCAAATCAAAAATGAAAGTAAAGAACCTAACCAACAATATTAAAAAACTTATTATTTATTATTTTTCAGACTAGCATAACTTGTTGTGTGTAAGTCGTCTTTAACTTCTGGAAAGGTGAGTTCGTGCTCTTATGAGTTACGAAGATAACCTAAGTGGAACGATGTAAAAAAAACTAAAATAAATTTATAGCGATTTTTCTTGTAAAGAATGTTAAAAGTGGAAACCCTATGTCAAATAGGACTTTCGGGCTATTTTTATGGGTAGTTAACGCTTCCAGAAAATTTTGCTTTTTTGGGGTTTGATAGAGCGTAAAATAAGTAAGCCATAAGCTTAAGAACAGACTCATTTCGACTTAGGATGAGCTAGTTATGAAGCTCAGACATAGGTGCGTTAAAATTGCATAGCATAAGAAAAATTAGAAAATAGCACTGCATAGGCAGCGCCTAGGCGCTAGGTGCACAGCGCCATGGCACTGCGCACGACGAGAGGCCTTGGGCTAAGGTGCGCTGGGGTTGTCTGATGGGCATGGGGAGCTGCTGCTACGCATGGGGCACGTTAGACAGGTGCTTCGGGCGCAGCTAGGCGTGCTGGCACGCATTGCCTGGGCTGGCTACCAGGTCGTGCCGCGGGTGTGTCGCCGTGCTATTTCGCGTCGTCGTGCCATGTTTTAATATTTTGTTGCATAGTCCTAATTAGAGTCGTAACATATGATACAAAATGAAAGTAAACCAATAAATAGGGTCATTATGTGGTCGTGTCGTTTCCGAACGCCGCGACGCCGAGAGACGTTTTTGATGTTTTGTCTCATTGTTTAAATTATAAATGCAAACAATATGAAATGAGAAACAAGGTAACGTAAACCAATATATAGACTCTATATGTGGCTAATTGGTGTGTTGTCATTAATTAAAATGTGTAGGACATTTGAAGATTATTTTAGCATAAATATATAAAGAACGTTTCAGAAAAGTTTTTAACTCCCACAAATCTATTTTATTGTGCAAGTTTTCTAACTTTATTCGACTATATTCTTATGAATGTTTCATGACGTTTTGAAGTTCTAATTTACACAATGCTTATACGATTGTGTGAATTTCATACGTATGCAAACCTTTTAGTATTTGTACAAGTTGTTCAGCTATTGTATGTTATACACTGTGAAAGCTTTAAAGTTCTGTTATTCCATGAACTATTTAAGAAGTACGTCGATGCCATTTGTTTCGGCTAGACAAGTGATGAGATAATATATTGAATTGTTAAGAATTCTTTAAAGATTATTGATGTTAAGTAGAGCTATCCATACCAAATTATTTTGGTGCGATTTCTGATGTAAGTCTGAGATGAACTGAATGTAGTATGCACATAAGCCAATCATACTTGATATAATGTAGCATATACTTTGTAATCTTATTCGGTTATTAATAAAAGAATTAATTTATTAAAGGCATTTTCATTATCTACATGATGTTGTTATATTAAGTGTGATAAACTCATAATTTTGAGCAATGCTTTTAGAATCATGATGATGATAATGCTAATGAGATCTAAATTCAAGATAGCTCACAAACTAAAATCGTTCATAATCGTTGGATTAGTAAAAAGGGAATTAGTGAATCCGGATATATTAGTACATACTTTGCTTGCTCTTAGAAAGAGGATGATTGATCTCATAATCATTTGTGTGGAAACACTAAAGCAAGTATGTAGGTGCTTATTAGAGAATAAGTTTAGAATCATGATGATGATCATGCTAATAAGATCTAAATTCTAGATAGCTTAAAACTAAAATCGTTCCTAATCATTGGATTAGTGAATCCGGATAGATTAGTACATACGTTGCTTGCTCTTAGGAAGAGGATGATTGATCTTGATGAGTAGATTTTATATCTATTAATTGGGTATGTTTGACTTGAATATTTTTCTTTTCTTAAGAGTTTTTAGTAGTATTCTAGTGCATTTTAATAGTTTTTGTGAATAATTGATTTCAACCTGTGATTGTGTAAATAATGGATATTTTTGTAAATTTAGCCTGAATTTGTTGCTACAGGTGATGATTATTGTTGGGTGAAAGTTAAACAGGTGAATAAGTTTTAGTAGCTGCAATTCATGAGGAAGATTGGCCAAAACAGATGATCAAAGGAGAGGCCAGGGTGATGGAGTCGCGACATACAAAGGAGAAGCCGCGGCACGCAGATAAACGACTAGAAGCCGTGGCGCATGAATCTAAGAGCTGCGGCGCTTGGACGTGGAAGGTGCGCATGGGGCTACGCGCCCTGATGATTTGCTTCCTTTTGGCTGAAGATTTTATTTTATTTGCACTTATCATTTACAAGTTGGATTTTATCAGTAATTAGTAATTGTAACGATCGGGAATTTTAGATTTTCTTGTAACCCGAATTATGTATGAATAAAATGAATTTTTATTTTTATTTATATTTATCTGTGTTACGTGCTTAGAGTTGTGTTGCAGCCTAGAAAATGTGCATATGTTAAATTTTATGTGTTGTTGTGTCGTTGGAGTGAATAAATCGATTTTGCGAAAATTCGTAAAATCACTATTCACGGGGCACGTTTCCCGAGGCACTATTCACGAGCACTATTCATGCCCGAATATTTTTGCGTCTCTTTTGATTTCTATTAATTTTGTTAAGGCGTGTATGCGAAGAAATAATTTTCCCAGGCAGCGGGAATTTTATTCGAGCTGCTGCGTGATTTAATTCGTATCCAAAATGTGTTATATGGGTGTTCCGAAAAAATAGACAAATTCCAAAATAAATATTTTTACGCGTCCTAATAATTTATGGGAGTACCAATTTTAATTTTGGGTAGAATTATTTACCAAATTTGGTACAAAAGTAGGAGTATTCGGGTATATTTATCTGTGTATTGGAATTTATTAGAGAGGCAATTAAGCCTCAACTAATTAGGAGAGAGCATTAATTGAATTACCCAATCAGATGAGGGGGTTAGACCGTCACAGTACACCAAACATGGGATTGTTAACTTCACAAAATATCCTCCTCAAATTCATTTTCAAGAGCTCGGGCGAAGGATTTTCAGCATATCAATACATTCCTTTTGAAGCCACCTTATCCTCCCATCAGCTCATTTTCTTTCTCATTCAAACCATCAACATACTTCCCATTTGCAAGCAAGGATAGAGGACACATAGAGAGAGAGAGAGAACTATAGAGAGAGAAAGAAGAAAATTTGAAGAAGAAGAAGACGGAAGCTTATGGGAAGAAGAAGGGAAGAAGAAGAAGAAGACGCACGGGAGCTAGAGGAAGGAGAAGAGGAATCCTAGTAGCTTCCATAGCACCCTTAGAAGTAAGATTAAGAGGTAAAATCATCTTTCCTCCATTGTTCAAGTTTTTGAGTTTTTAAAGCTTTCTTGATGGATTTTGAGTTTCTAGAGATTTTCGGTTGTTATTGTTGGTTGTGGTTGCTTAATATTATTACCAAAATACCTTTTAAGCTATTAATACCATTAAAGTGGAACAAAAACGAAGAGAAATCCGAACCTTGGCTTAAAGGATAAACTTTGGATATTTTTGGACTTTTGGACCTTTGGACTGTTACAGGACTATAAAGCCTTGATGGTGTGATTATTTTGATTGTTTGTTGTTATATTACTGTACTTCCATGAGTTGTGAAGATAACCTAGTTGGAATGAACCAAAAAGATGTTAAAACGAAGTCACAGTTATGATTTGAGTAAAATGCATCATTACTGCGAAAAATAGAGTATGCAGTTTACGTTTTGGCTTAAGATTTGGTCGTGTTAGCGTCTATGGGTCGTCCAACATTTTTGATATGTTGTAGTCCCGAGTCTTATGGATCCATAGAGTCCATAACGGACCAAATTGATCTAGTATAGAGGGAGATATAGGAGCTGGAGCGGACGGAGGTCTTAACCTCGCAATTCTGCAACTACAGAATCTGGGCTACTGCATGGCGCTATTCCGCGCCTGGTCCAGGTCGGGTCAGGTTGGATCGGGTCGGGTAAGGCCGGACTGGGTCGTGTCGGACCTAGTGAATTTTTTCCACGAGTCCAAAACTTATATTTTCTTACAAAATGATTAGAGACGCTTATTAATCGTACCCTATTAATCGTTAAAGACTTAGTTAATTTATAAAACGGAAATCATTAAACGAATTACAATTCCCGTTTGGTTTCCGGGGGCGCTGCCCCTTACACCCCCGCCAGCTCACCAACGAGCTGGGTAGTCGTAGTGGCAATCAATGTATTTTGATGATGTGATGACTGTATTGAACCTAGTCCTTACGTGACGAATATTTATGACAATTTTAATAAACTGTAGGGTATTATTTTTGAAGGACGATTAACATCAAGATTTTAACGCACGCGCAAGGCAAGTTCCTTACTCAACCCTTATTTAATTGTGCGAGTTTTCCTTAACTCATTTATCTATCGAGCAAGTCTCTTATCTTATTCAAGTTATTATTGTGCAAACTTACTTACCCTATTCAAAATTATATTTGAGCAAATATTATTTATTGAGCAAGCTTATTGAGTTTCTTGACTCCGTTTAAGTTACTTATTAATTTAGCAATTAGTGTGCTAGTATTCATACTTTTATTAAAGTATTGCAATGAAAGCCCATTTCATGCAATGTTATATATTGTATGATTCCAAAGATTATGAATTATTATTCATTCAAGATATTATTGATACTATTATGCATGTTGTTGAACCTTAAAGTTCTTTATTCCATAAACTGTTTGAAAGCTATGCCAAAGCTAATTGTTCCAGCTAGACACTTATTGATTTATTTATTGAAGTGAGGTTAAGTCCTCCAACTATTATTGTTGTTAAGTAAAACTGTTCGATCAAATTGTTTTGGTCCGGACTCCCATGTAAAGCTGAGAAGAACAACCCTCATAGTAGGGGAAATTGTATAAATGTCGGGGAACCGATACGCGCGTAAATGGAAAATGTAAGGCTTATGCATAACGCCAGGTACCTTAGGCTTATGCATAACGCTAGCTACCTTAGGCTGATCACCTATTGTACCAGTTTTGTGGATTATCGGATGAATTTTCAGTAATTCTAGATAGAGTTTGGTGCCTTGGTGCTCACTCCGTATTGATTAGTCCCTTTCTTTGGGAAACTTTGAAATTCTTGGATACTTCAGAAATCTTTCGGTTCATAGCAACCACTATAATGGTGATAAAAGAAGTTATTTATTTCCTTGAGTTGCTAAATTTTTACTCCTGTGAGCTATAAAGTCATTCACATGATTATTCACTGCTATTATATTTGCGGGGCAAATTTGTTACTCACCCTTGCTTTCTTTAAAACATTTCAGTTAGTACGACACGTGGCGAGAGCTCAGGAAAAGATAAGGGAAAGGGGAAAACTAATGATTAGTTATATTTTGTTGTTCTAGAATTACCGTTTGTATTAAGACTTATTAATTGACATTGTGTATTAAGACATATTTACCCTTATGTATTATATTATGTTTTGCAGTAGTCTTGGTTTCGAGACTTGGGACAGGATTATTTATGTTATATCAATGTAAATATTCATTTATTCCGCTATAAGTTATTGATTGTATCATGCTTGTATTAGATAATGATGAACCAGGTTCGTGGCTCAGGTGACCCGAATTTGGGGGCATCACAGGTTGGTATCAAAGCTTTAGGTTATAAACCTTTAGAGAGAGGCCTTTAGGCTATAACCTTAGGACGTGTATAGAGAATAAGAGTAGACAAAACTCCTGTAGAGTTTTACGTGATGAAGACTTGTCTTAGAGAGTGTAGTGTTATGAAATTCATTCCAGACAATGAACTTATATTTTGTTGAAGGATACTAATAGAAGTTTGCTTGTTTATGGTTGTGCTTGTAGGATGTCAAACACAGGAGAACCTAGTAGAGTCGCATAAGAGGGGCCACGTGACATCCATGTGGTGTCCAAGACACTCCTGGTGGTTGAGCCTACTTTAGCTATTGTCCTTGCTGAGGAGGAACCCGAGTTAGAGTCTGACCCGTAGGAGGACCCAGAAGAGGAATTGGAGGAGGTGCCCCTTGTTGACACCATATTTTTGATGGAGATGTTGGAAGAATGTATCGACCACATTCTCGATCAAGCAAATAGGATCCATGAGTTGGAGAGTGAAGCCCGAGAGCAATGGGCTAGGATTCAGGGACTAGAAGGTGAGGTCCAGGAGGGTAAGAACCGGATCCAGGAATTAGAGACGGATGTGCAAGGGTAGCTAGGGGCCTCCACATAATTGGCAGTCATGCTGCATCACCTCTTGGCGAGGAATGCAGAATTGGCGGGAAAGCTGGAGCAGTTAGAGCATCGGGGACTTAATTTGCAAATGGATAATGAGATCCTGAAGAACTAGTTAGGTAGGGAGGTGGCAAACCGTGTCTGGATCAAGGAACAACAGGATGATGCCGTAGAATGAGTTGACGACCTAGAGGGTGAAGTGAGGAGGGGTAAGAGAAAGATGAACCAAATGGGATATGCTTTCCATTCAGCAATGGGCAGGTGGATAGATAGTGTATACCATTACCCAGCTGAAGAGGGACAGACTCGTCACACCCTGAGTCGAGACTTGATGATCCATATGCGTCATAGGGAGTATGGCAGCGCTGTGGAGCGCGGTATGCTCAGATAGGTTGCTTAACTTATGTGCCTAGCTGTATGTAATCTTGTATATGTTAATCCAAACATTTTGCTACATGTGTGGGATAGTATTGTAAGACTGTAACTTTTGTGTATATCTAAGGGGAGTATGTCGGTGAACCCCTCACCAGTTTGTTGTATCAAGAAACGTTTGATGACATCTATAGTAGTACGCTATAACATAGTCATGTATGTTGTAACAGCTGGTAGCCCTGAATGCAATCGTCATTACTATATATGTTGTTTTGTTGTAGTACTCATGATAGATATGTTAGGTTTGTATATTACGCAAGCATGCAATCAAATTACACAAATAGGACGGAAGCGTGATAAAACGGATTTTAAATTTTCATACAAACCATCACCATGATCTATCCTTGTGTTCAATTATTAATTAAACGAAAGAGAAAGAGAATAAGAATTATACCTTCGTAGATCAAAGCTTCCTCGGGTACAAGTTCAACTCCTAGTCCTTCGTGTTCTCCACGAATTCCACCGATGAGATTCCTTCCTTTGATCAATGTTAGCCACCCAAGTGTTTGGCCTCTAGAGGTGATCCACCAAGGAAGAATAGGTATTCAAGAAGTTGGGTATTGACAAAACCCTAGTTTCTATCTCTATAGAAATTGCAAGTACTCTCCATAATCTAATGCAAGAATGTGTAACCCTAATCTATGATAAGACTTCTCTTATTTATAGATGTAGGAATAACCTTTCCCTAAACTATTTAGGATTAGGGTTTCTATTATAATTAAACTCTTTTAATTAACTATGCTCCTAATCCAATTAGGAATTCATGAGAGAGTACTTCTATTAATTAATTCTCAATCCCTATTAGGAATTAAATAATAGTAATAGTAATAATAATAATAAGACTCCTCTTATTAATTTATATTTAATATTTCCAAAATATTAAATAATAAATATTAAGCTATTTAATTTATTCTATCTCCATAGATTAAATTAAATACACTTAACTTATTATTACAATTATGCCATTTACTTCTTAAATACATATTTTTCTTTTGCGGTGTGACTCTTTAGGTTCTCCATATTAAACCGGTTGTGAATAAATCAATTAGAACAATTCTAATCTTATTTAAATAAATAAATTAAACTATTTAATTCATTTAAATAAATAACATTTATTCTACAATAAGGGTAAACCCCCTTAGCGATCAACGACTTTACAGATAATATAGATTTCAATATTAATCACAAAAGAACCTTTCAGTAAATAGTTACCGTACAATTCAATTCTTCTACCATACAATGTCCCAATTAAATGTAAGACATGAATTTACTGTCAAGTCTTATTTTATTTAATTATATGTATTTCGATTCCCAAATGCACAACTCTAAATAATGCAAATTAGAAACTCCTTTCTAATTTCATTCTGCCTTGGCCAAGGACTACTGAGTTGTTATTTATCGAATCACATAGGACATTTCACATCTTTTACTAGACGTGGTAGATTCTTTGTTGATCATTCACCTATCTCCATGCACAACTTATTATACCCAATCATACCCTTTGATATACCCTAAAGGTCTTAAGGGACATGTTAAATTATAACTCATCATACACAAGATACTATGATGATCTCAAGTCCAAGGATCATTGTACTACTATCACTAGAGGAATTCCTATTGACATGCGAGTAAAACTCCATTAGGTATTCCTTAGCGAGCCACGTTCAGTGAACTTATTCTCCAATAAGCACCTACATACTTGCTTTAGTGTCTCCACACAAATGATTATGAGATCAATCATCCTCTTCCTAAGAGTAAGCAACGTATGTACTAATCTATCCGGATTCACTAATCCCCTTTTTAGTAATCCAACGATTAGGAACAATTTTAGTTTGTGAGATATCTAGAATTTAGATCTCATTAACATGATCACCATCATAATTCTAAAAGCATTGCTCAAAACTATGGGTTTATCACATTTAATATAACAGCACCATGTAGATAATATAAAATGCCTTTTAAGAAAATCATTTCTTTTATTAATAAATGAATAAGATTACAAAGTATATGCTACATCATATCAAATATGATTGGCTTATGTGCATACTACTTTCAATCTCCCACTTGTACTAAAGCCAATCGCTATGGTATCTAATACCCTCTTCTCTAAGTGACGATCAAACTACTATTGTGTTAAAGCTTTAGTAAATGGATCTGCAATGTTGTCTTCAGAGTCCACACGCTTCAGGGTGACATTTTCTCTTTCAATGATCTCTCTAATCAAATGAAACCGCCGCAACACGTGTTTAGATTTCTGATGAGACCTGGGTTCCTTAGCCTGCGCAACAGCTCCGGTGTTGTCACAGAATAAAGGTACGGCTCCTCTAATGCTAGGAACCACTCCAAGTTCAGTTACAAACTTCTTCATCCAAACAGCTTCCTTTGCAGCTTCACTTGCAGCTATGTACTCTGCCTCTGTCACTGAATCAACAACTGTTTGCTGCTTAGAACTTTTCCAACTCACTGTGCCATCGTTTAAGGTTAACACATACCCTGAAACGGATTTACTGTCATCTTGGTCCGTTTGAAAACTTGAGTCTGTATAGCCCTCTAGTTTCAATTCAGACCCACCGTAGACAAGAAATACATCCTTAGTTCTTCTCAAGTACGTTAGGATATTTTTCACTGCCTTCCAGTGCTCTTGTCCTAGATTCGACTGATATCTGCTCGTTACACTAAGTGCATGAGCGACATCTGGTGTAGTAGATATCATACCGTACATGATAGATCCGATTGCGGAAGCATAAGGAATCTTACTCATACGGTCTCTCTCCTCAGGTGTCTTTGGGCCTGTTTCTTAGAGAGATGTATTTCATGGCTCATCGGCATGAGACCTCTCTTGGAATCTTCCATGCTAAACTTCTTTAGCATCGGGTCAATGTACTTTCCTTGGGTCAAGCCCAACATCCTTTTAGATCTATCTCTATAGATCTTTATCCCCAAAATATAGGATGCCTCACCCAAGTATGGAGAAGTGCTTAGATAACCATATTTTGATCGACTGTAGCATAGAAACATCATTCCCCATCAGTAATATATCATCAACATATAATACAAGGAATGAAACAGCGCTCCCACTAACCTTCTTGTACACACAAGGTTCATCCTCATTTTTGATAAAATCAAACCTTTTGATTATCTCATCAAAACGGATGTTCCATCTTCGAGAAGCTTGCTTCAATCCATAAATGGATCATTGTAGCTCACAGACTTGGTTTGTTCCAACCGTTGAAACAAAACCCTCTGGCTGTATCATATATACATTTTTCTCAAGCTTTCTATTGAGGAAGGCCGTTTTCACGTCCATTTACCAGATCTCGTAGTCATAATAAGCTGCAATTGCAAGTAAAATCCGAATGGACTTGAGCATAGCTACTGGTGAGAAGGTTTCATCATAGTCAACTCCTTGTCTTTGTTTGAAACCTTTTGCAACCAGTCGGGCCTTATAGGTCTCTACCTTGCCATCCGTCCCAGTCTTTCTCTTAAAGAACCATTTACACCCAATAGGCTTAATGCCCTCAGGTGGTGAAACAAAAGTCGATACTTGGTTTTCATACATGTAGTCCATCTCGGATTTCATGGCTTCTAGCCATTTCTCTGAGTCTTCACTACTCATAGCCTCTTCGTAAGTTAATGGATCATCATCATCCAGATGCGTACCTCATCATCATCCTCTATGATGAATCCATACCTTTCAGGCATCTTCGGTACTCTTCCAGATTTACCAATAGGCTGTGGTACAGTAGGTTCTTCTACTTGGTTAGGTACCTGACTTTGATCCGAAGTATTTTGTGGTTCTTGAACCTCTTCAAGATATATCTTACTCCCACTGACCCCTTCAAGGATAAACTCCTTTTCCAAGAAGGCAGCGTGTTTCGCTACAAACACCTTTTGATCAGTACGATGATAGAAATAATACCCTACAGTTTCTTTAGGGTAACCCACAAATCTACACTTGTCGGATCTAGTCTTTAGCTTATCTTACTCAAACCTTTTGACATAAGCTGGATAACCCCAAGTCTTAACATAATTAAGATTTGGTTTCCTCCCTGTCCATAACTCATATGGAGTCTTTGGGACGGATTTGGTATGTACCTTGTTAAGTAGATATGCAGCCGTTTCTAGGGCATAACCCCAGAAGGATACTGGAAGGTCAGTAAAACTCATCATGGAACGAACCATGTCCAACAATGTTCAATTTCTCCTTGCAGATACACCATTCAACTGTGGCGTCCCTAGTGGAGTCCATTATGAGATTATACCATTTTCTTTGAGACAATGGAGAAACTCATTGGTCAAGTATTCCCCTCCTCGATCCGATCGAAGAATCTTAATACTCTTACCAGTTTGCTTCTCTACTTCAGTTCTGAATTCTTTGAACTTTTCAAATGATTCAGATTTGTATTTCATTAAATACACATATTCAAATCTAGAATGATCAGCAGTGAAAGTAATAAAATAAGAATACCCTCATCGTGCATTCGTTGTCAAAGGTCCACATACGTCTGTGTGTACCAACGCTAACAACTCTGTAACTCTTTCTCCTTTTTCAGTAAAAGGAGATTTAGTCATTTTACCCATGAGATAAGATTTATAAGTTGGATATGATTCGTAATCAGATAGCTCTAAAAGCCCATCTTTATGCAACTTGGATAATCTTGTTTCATTGATATGACCGAGTCTACAGTGCCACATAAAGGTATAATTAACATCATCTCTTTTTCTTTTCTTTGTTTGTTCAATTTGAAGTATATTTTCATGCAAGTCAAGTATGTAAAGTCCATTCAGTAGATTGCCAACACCATATAAAATATTTTTATTATAAATAGAACAACTATTGTTCTTTATTATAATATCAAAACCATCTATATCTAATACAGAAATTAAAATAATGTTTCTAATGAGTGTCGAAATATAATAACAATTATTTAAACTAATGAACTTGCCCGAAGGCAGTGCTAAACAATAAGTCCCTATAGCTAATGCAGCAACCTTTGCTCCATTTCCTACTCGTAAGACGACTTCATCCTTGTTCACCTTTCTACTTCTGCTTAGTCCCTGCATATTATTACATATGTGAGAACTACAGCCGGTATCCAATACCCAAGTAGAATTTTGACTTTCAGAAAAATTAATTTCAATCATGAACAAACCTAGATCGGAAGTCGAAGCTTCTCCAAGCTTCTTCTGGTCCGCAAGATATTCCTTGCAGTTCCTCTTCCAATGTCCCGGCTTATTGCAATGGTAGCAAATTCCTTTGCTATCTGGATCAGGTTTCTTTTTATCCTTTCTCTTCGCCTTGCCCTTAGCCTTCTTGTTTTTCTTCTTTTCAGAAGATACCTTGGGCCTCTTCCTTTTCTTGGAAGAATCATCCACTAGTAAGACTTGATTCTTGTTGGATGAGAAGTGATTTTCAGCAGTTTTCAGCATGTTAAGTAACTCAGGCAAGCTAACGTCCAACTTATTCATGTGAAAATTCACAACAAATTGTGAGAAGGTGTCCGGGAGTGACTGCAAGATCAGATCTTGACTTAACTCCCCATCCATCACGAACCCTAACTGTCCAAGTTGTTCAATCAGATTGATCATGTTAAGGACATGAGTCTCAATAGCAGTGCCCTCGGTCATACGAGATCGGAAGAGTTCCTTAGATATCTGATATCTAGCAGTCCTACTTTGCTCACCATACAACTCTTTGAGGTGCAGCAATATAGTAGGAGCATCCATAGTTTTATGTTGACGCTGAAGCTCGTTACTCATGGATGCGAGCATGATGCATTGAGCCAGGATTGCATCATCTTGCCACTTTCTGAAAGTAGCAATCTCTTCCTCAGAGGCTGTTTCTGCAACACTTGCAGGGACTGGCGAATTTAGGACATAAGAAATCTTTTCAGCAGTGAGAACAATTCTCAGATTTCTTAACCAGTCCATGTAATTCGGTCCAGTCAGTTTGTTAGCATCAAGTATGCTACACAGTGATAGTGAGTTTGCCATTTTTAAATTCTGCATGTGAAATAGACAACATTTTAGCATACATTCATTTAATTAATTACCAAAATAAATTAGGTCTTTATTTTAAATTGGTATCTCTCACTTTTTCATCAAACTATATTACCCTCAATATATAGTTCGACAAATCTAATTAAAGATTTGCTAGTGAGAATAAGGATCCCATTTCAAATGTATATAGTCTTGTGTGACACAACAAACTATATATAAATAAATAGGTAGACAACTATTGTCAATTACATCACTATGTAATTCCTTGTATTTTGCCTCTTAGATTATTTTGATCAAGTGTGACACATCTGAATCAAAATTATCTAAGTTAAGTCCAACCTAGCACTTCCATATATTCGAAAGAAAAACACTGTCCTTGTGTGACACAACAAAACAGCATCGTTCAGTCTATTTATAAGCATCAAATGTGATAAAGAAACATCTTAAATATTTAATATTTTCCTTGTGTGACACAACAAACTCATATTAAATATTTAATACTCTATCGCTTTACCATGCTAGAAGGCGGCGTTCGATATTCCAAATATCTTTGAACGCTTAGGACTTAATATAATTTCTTTGAGGAGTTTGTAATTATTAGTCTCATCTTGTTTAGCGCGCATGCACATATATATATAAAATACGCGTCATATTATTTAACATGCGAAGCATGTTGTATAATATATAATATATATATATAGTAAACATGCACATATAGAATACTATATTCTACCCGGATTGAAGACTTATATTCTAGTTTGGTTCACTAGAGCCACCAAGTGAACCAAAAGGTCAAACCTAGGGTACAAGAATTAAATTTAAATATAACTATTACATTTAAACCCGGGCTCCAATACAAATGGGTCTTCAAGCGCTCGTTGCTCCTTTGTCTCCAATTCTTCAAAATTAATTCTAAATAGTCCTATTACAAAAACTATTTACAATAAATAGAAACCTTGATCAGCAGTCAAAGGGAAGTACATAGGAGGGAGATAGAATTTACATTAAGAAAAATTAAAGAAGACTAGGTACGCAGACCCCATTTATGAAAACCCATACATTCAAGCATCCTCTAAAATAATTCCAATCACACATTAGTCAATAGTCCATAATCAACCCCTATTTATTATCATACATATCTCTATATGTATCAATAAATAACATTCATCTCATTAATAATAAAACCATTCCATATATGCATTGATATTAATTAATGGGCAAAAGTTTTGCTAATATTTAGTTTTGAAACAAAATAAACTCTTTTATTTTAATCAAAAACTAAATCCAAATTAAACTCCTTTAATTTAAGCAATCTGAAATCCTATTCCAGATAAAATAAACATCTTTATTTTAAACTTTTATCAATTAAATAAACCATATATGTTAATTGAGAAAAAAAAAATTCAAAGTCCGTACACCGGCGCAGCCGTGCTCCAAATTGAACTAGGAGCGGCGCGGCCGCGCTGCACCCCCAGAAACGTTTTCTGGGTTAAGGCGCGACCGCGCTCTAGAATGAACTGGAAGCAGCGCGGCCACGCCGGGATGCAGATTCAGAAAAAAAAAATTTCAGCCCAAAAATCCGATCGTATCGCATATCAATTCATACATGGAATCATCAAAATCAATAATTAACACAATGATTAGGCTCTGATACCACTGTTAGGTTTGTATATTACGCAAATATGTAATCAAATTACATAAATAGGGCGGAAGTGTGATAAAACGGATTTTAAAATTTTCATACAAACCATCACCATGATCTATCCTTGTGTTCAATTATCAATTAAACGAAAGAGAAAGAGAATAAGAATTATACCCTCGTAGATCAAAGCTTCCTCGGGTACAAGTTCAACTCCTAATCCTTCGTGTTCTCCTCGAATTCCACCGATGAGATTCCTTCCTTTGATCAATGTTAGCCACCCAAGTGTTTGGCCTCTAGAGGTGATCCACCAAGGAAGAATAGGTATTCAAGAAGTTGGGTATTGGCAAAACCCTAGTTTCTATCTTTCTAGAAATTACAAGTACTCTCCACAATCTAATGCAAGAGTCTATAACCTTAATCTATGATAAGACTTCTCTTATTTATAGATGTAGGAATAACCCTTCCCTAAACTATTTAGGATTAGGGTTTCTATTATAATTAAACTCTTTTAATTAACTATGCTCCTAATCCAATTAGGAATTCATGAGATAGTACTTCTATTAATTAATTCTCAATCCCTATTAGGAATTAAATAATAGTAATAGTAATAATAATAATAAGACTCCTCTTATTAATTTATATTTAATATTTCTAAAATATTAAATAATAAATATTAAGCTATTTAATTTAATCTATCTCCATAGATTAAATTAAATACACTTAACTTATTATTACAATTATGTCATTTACTTCTTAAATAAATATTTTTCTTTTGCGGTGTGACCCTTTAGGTTCTCCATATTAAATCGGTTGTGAATAAATCAATTAGAACAATTCTAATCTTATTTAAATAAATAAATTAAACTATTTAATTCATTTAAATAAATAACATTTATTCTACAATAAGGGTAAACCCCCTTAGCGATCAACGACTTTCCAAATAATATATATTTCAACATTAATCACAAAAGAACCTTTCAGTGAATAGTTACAGTACAATTCAATCCTTCTACCATACAATTCTGCCTTGGCCAAGGACTACTAAGTTGTCATATATCGAATCACATAGGACATTTCACATCTTTTACTAGACGTGGTAGATTCTTTGTTGATCATTCACCTATCTCCATGCACAACTTATTATACCCAATCATACCCTTTGATATACCTTAAAGGTCTTAAGGGACATGTCAAAGTATAACTCATCATACACAAGATACTATGATGATCTCAAGTCCAAGTATCACTTGTACTACTATCACTAGAGGAATTCCTATTGACAGGCGAGTAAAACTCCATTAGGTATTCCTTAGCGAGCCACGTTCAGTGAACTTATTCTCTAATAAGCACCTACATACTTGCTTTAGTGTCTCCACACAAATGATTATGTTCATCCTCTTTCTAAGAGCAAGCAACGTATGTACTAATCTATTCTGATTCACTAATCCCCTTTTTATTAATCCAACGATTAGGAACAATTTTAGTTTGTGAGCTATCTAGAATTTAGATCTCATTAGCATGATCACCATCATGATTCTAAAAGCATTGCTCAAAACTATGAGTTTATCACATTTAATATAACAGCACCATGTAGATAATATAAAATGCCTTTTAAGAAAATCAATTCTTTTATTAATAAATGAATAAGATTACAAAGTATATGCTACATCATATCAAATATGATTGGCTTGTGTGCATACTACTTTCAAGATATTCCTCCTAGTATAATGAAATGATGACATTAAGTTTTCTTACGTTAAGCAGAGAATGCCACCCAGACGTAACATACCAGCCCCACCACCAACACCATAGGGATCGGTTAATAATGAAGGAGTTATGGTGGACCCCATGAAGCGGTTAGCGGATATACTGGATAGAATGACCCAAGGGAGAAATACGGGACCCGTGGATCCCCATCCCCCGGCAGCACCTATAACAAATTTGAAAGACTTCAAGAGCGTTGCACCCCCAGAGTTCAAGGGAACGACTGATCCGATTGAAGCCCAGTCTTGGGTGAAGGAAATAGAGAAGGCTTTCACCATCGCACACGTGGGGATGACCAGAAAACGGCATTCGCTACCTATATGATGAAAGGAGAAGCAAATTATTGGTGGGAGGCTAACCAACAACGAGTAGGCGAAGGAGTGATACCTTGGGACATGTTCAAGGAATTATTTTTCGAGAATTATTTTCCAAAGAGCATGGAAAGGCAAATAGTGGTGAAATTCCTAAAGCTGAAGCAGGGAGACATGTCGGTGGCTCAGTACACCGCCAAATTCAATGAACTTTCGTGTTTTGCACCACTTCAAGTAAGTACTGAAGAGCTGAAGACGCAAAGGTTCGAACAAGGGCTGAAACTATGGTTGTATAACAAGGTAGCCGTTCTCCAGATCGAGACTTTTAGTACGCTACTGAAAAAAGCCATCATCGCCGAAGGAGGGATTGAAACCCTGAATCAACACAAAAAGAATAAGAAGAGTGAAGGAGACTACCGTGGTGGTGGTAGTAGCGGTGGAAGCAATTTGAGAAAGAGAAGATGGGATGGTGGCAACAACAACAACAACAACAACAGTACCAACACTAATCAGGTAGGGAATAGTCAGGGAGGATTTAAGAAGAAAATTGAAGCATGTTCGAAATGTGGGAAAAATCACAAGGGTGAGTGCTGGAAGGGACGTAATGTTTGCTACAACTGCAACCAGGAAGGGCCTATAGCACCGTATTGCCCAAACCCAAAGAAGAACCGTGGATGCTATTCTTATGGGTTAATGGAGCATCAGTTCAAAGACTGCCCAAAGAAAGGAAGCAGTGGTGGAAGCGGCAACCGAGGAAGAGGCAGCAAACTAATGATTGGAGGCCCGACGCTGCTGAACCGCACCCCTACCCGAACATTCAACATGATCGTCCGGGATGCAGTGATTGCTAAGGACGTGGTGTCAGGTATTATCCCAATCAATAATATAAGTGCTTACATATTATTTGATTCAGGTGCGACCTGCTCTTTTGTGTCAGAAGATTTTGCTAAACGGTTAAATTTACCCCAAGAGCGATTAGAAAACCCTGTGAACATAGAAATTGCTAACGAAGAGGTAATCCCCGTAGAGTGCATATACCGTAAATGTTGTGCTGAAATTAGGGGTTATAACTTAAATGTAGATTTGATCCCGATTAAATTAGGAGAGTTCGACATGATATTGGGAATGGACTGGTTGTACAATCATGCGGAGTTATTAACTGCCAAAAGAAAAGTGTGAGCCTTCAGACCCCAAACCGGTCGAGGGTAGTGTTTAATGGCAGCGCATCGTTAAGAAGTTCTTGTCGTCTTACGACGATGCACGCTCAGAAGTTGTTAAAGAAAGGATGTGTAGGCTATTTAGCCTATATTCTAGATACGAAGAAAGAAGGTGTGGATATTAAAAATATACCAATAGTGAGAGAGTTTCTAGATGTGTTTCCAAGCAATTTACCCGGTCTTCCGCCAGACAGGGAAATTGAATTTGCGATAGACTTAGTGTCGGGGACTGCACCAATTTCGAAGGCTCCGTATTGTATATCGTCGGTAGAGATGAAAGAATTATTGATACAACTTTAAGAACTGCTGGACAATGGGTATATCCAGCCAAGTGTGTCTCTATGGGGAGCACCAGTTTTGTTTGTCAAGAAGAAGAACAGATCGATGAGACTCTACATCGACTACCGGGAGCTGAACAAATCAACGATTAAGACTAAGTACCCATTGCCAAGAATCGACGACCTTTTCGATCAACTAAAGGGAGCCAAACACTTCTCGAAGATAGATTTGATGACCGAATATCATCAGCTAAAAGTAAGGAAGGAAAATGTACCTAAAACTGCATTTCAGACAAGATATGTTCACTACGAGTTTTTGGTGATTTCTTTCGGTTTAACTAACGCGCCGACAACATTCATGGACTTGATGAACTGGATTCTGAAGCCGTACTTAGATAAGTTTGTAGTAGTTTTCATCAATGATATTTTGATTTATTCAAAGATCGAAAAAGAGCACGCCGATCATCTGAACAAAGTATTGGAGACACTGAGAAGGGAAAAGTTATATGCAAAATTTTCCAAGTGCAAATTCTGGATGGAAAAGGTGCAATTTTTAGGGCATACGATCGACAAAGACAGTATCTCAGTGGACCCTGCGAAGGTGGAGGCAGTTAGTAACTGGAAACAACCGAAGACGTCGACAGAAGTACGAAGTTTCTTAAGGTTAGCCAGGTACTATCGGAGGTTTATCTAAGATTTTTTTAAGATAGCAAACCCGTTGACCAATCTAACGAAGAAGACAGTGAAGTTTGTGTGGTCTGAAAAGTGCGAAGACAGTTTTTAGGAGTTGAAGAAGAGGTTAAGCGAGGCGCCTGTATTGTCCTTGCTAGAAGATACATGAGGTTTTGTAGCGTATAGTGATGCATCACACAAGGGTCTTGGTTGTGTGTTAATGTAACACGGCAAGGTCATTGCGTATGCATCACGGTAGTTGAAGGACTACGAGAAGCGATACCCTACGCATGACCTGGAACTAGCAGCTGTTCTTTTTGCATTGAAGATTTGGAGACATTACCTTTATGGGGAGAAATGTGAGATATACATGGACCATAAGAGTCTGAAATATATTTTCACACAAAAGGAGCTAAACATGCGATAGAGGAGGTGGTTGGAATTAATCAAGGATTACGACTGCGAAATTCTTTATCACCTAGGGAAGGCAAATGTAGTAGCAGACGTATTGAGTAGAAAGGGGAACGAGAAATTATTTATGCTAACTACTCATGAGGAGCTAATACAGGAAATGGCGAGACTGGAGATCGAAGTAAAAAGTCCGACAGAGGCAGTAGAGAAGTTATTCGTAATTGAAGCTCGTCCGACATTACTCGATAAAGTGAAAGAATCACAGGAAAAGGATGAAGAGTGTGAAAGAATACGGGAGAGGATCGCAGAAAATGAGGAAGAGAAATTTCGGATGGATAAGGATAGTATCTTGAGATACAAAGAGCGAGTGTGGGTGCCTGCCGTGACTGAATTAAGAGAAGAAATTTTACATGAAGCACATGATTCAGCATATTCTGTCCACTCAGGAAGCACGAAAATGTACCGGGATCTTCGTCAATATTTTTGGTGGCCCAACATGAAGCGAGACGTAGCAGGGTACGTTAGTAAGTGTCTTATCTGTCAGCAAGTTAAAGCAGAACATCAGAGACCGAGTGGGTTAGTTCAACCACTGAATATACCAGAGTGGAAATGGGAGCTTATCACGATGGACTTCGTGGTAGGACTTCCAATTACACAAAAGGGTTGTGATGCCATTTGGGTTATCGTAGACCGATTGACAAATCAGCACACTTTCTACCGATAAAAATTCGATTCAATTTGAACTAGTTAGCCAAGTTGTACATAAAGGAAATTATTTCGCGACATGGAGTGCCAGTGTCAATTATCTCAGATCGAGATCCGAGCTTCACGTCAAATTTTTGGAAGAGTTTGTAAGAGAGAATGGGAACGCAGTTGCAACTAAGTACTGCTTACCATCCTCAAACTGACGGACAGAGCGAGCGAACAATACAGACACTAGAAGATATGCTTAGAGCTTGTGTGATGGATTTCCAAGGGAATTGGGATGACCACTTACCACTCGTAGAATTCGCTTATAATAATAGCTATCATGAAAGTATCGGTATGCCGCATTATGAAGCCCTCTACGGAAGGAAGTGCAGAACACCGTTAAGTTGGGATGAGGTCGGCGAACGACGACTACTAGGACCACAGTTGGTGCAGCAGATAACTGAAGTGGTCGAGGTGATCAGGGCAAGACTAGTTGCAGCCCAAGACCGACAAAAGAAGTATGCAGATCAACATCGCCAGACCATAGACTTCGATGTCGGCAGCTACGTGTTTCTGAAAGTGTCTCCCTGGAAAGGGAAGATACATTTTGGGAAGAAGGGAAAGTTGAGCCCAAGGTTCGTAGGACCGTTCGAAGTATTGAGAAGAGTGGGTGAAGTGACGTATGAAGTAGCCTTGCCTCCTGAACTGGAGCATGTCCACAATGTGTTCCAGGTCTCAGTGTTACGACCATACAAGCTCGATTACAAGCACGTGATATCCTATGATCCCGTTCAAATAGAGAAGGATCTTACGTACGAAGAAATTCCCATTCAAATAATTGATAGGAAAGAGTAACTATTAAGAAATAAGATTATATCTTCTGTAAAAGTAGTTTGGCGAAACCACAATGCCGAAGAAGCTACATGGGAATTGGAAGATAAGATGAAGGAGAATTACCCTCAACTTTTTGTTTAACCTTATACGGTGATTCTAGGGATAGAATCCTTATAAGGGGGGAGAATGTAATGATCGAGAATTTTAGATTTCCTTGTAACCCGAGTTATGTATTGTGACACCCCCAAATCCGGGTACTTCATTTCCTCAGGATTTGGTGTTCACAATCCAAAAACATCACATCACATCTAACTACCCATTTAGATATAAATGAAAATACTTAAATAGAAATAGAAATCTCCCATTAGAGGGTTACAACATCATTCATAAACAAATCCCAGGTTATCTAACCTTAATTAAACATCAGTGCGGAAAACATAAATCAAGTCTATTACAGAAACAACAATAAAGCAAATACAACAAGTCTTCATCACTTGTTTGCTTTTCCTTTGCCCTTACTAGTAGATGGCTCGTCAGTTCTTTCAACCTTAGCTGCAGTGTTATTATGCAAGGGTGAGCAATGATTGCCCAGCAAGTATAACAACAACAATAATAATAACATGCGAAATAATCAACGGATATCGAATAATTGAAGATTTAGCTTTGAGTCAAGAATGTAAAACAAGATTCAAAAGAACATCTGAGGGTCTTAAGACCACGAACTATGTCCCAGGTTATCAAGTATTTCTACTTTAAACCTTTAACAGTCGTAAGACTATATGGACCTTTCTCCTCGTACTCAGGGGGATCAGCCCTTTGTACCATGTATGTGCACAACATCTTAACGCTAACGCATAAATAATATCCCCTGTATAAGGGTTGTTCATCTCAGTTTGACATCGGAGTCCGCACCAAAGGAAGTTTGGTTTGGATTTACTTCAATAACGTTTCTAGAATTTAGAACGTTCATCAACTATGGACTAGTCGAATCAAAAGGGTTCGCTAGTCAATCAAGGTTCAAAAGGTGTAATTCGAGAATCAAAAACTAAATCTCACAAAAGGTACGATTGAATACGTTCTATGTAACTGAAGCATTACAAAGAGGAAATTAAAACGTCTCATTGAATCCATGAAATTGAATGGAATATAAACAATAACTTGCTCAAGAAGTAATAGCATTATGAAGCTTGTATTCTATGATAAAGAAATTTAGGAACTTGCGTAATCGTAAAAGTAAGGATAAGATACTTGCCTCGTGCGTAGACTAAAAATTTAAGACTCACGTTTCTCTAATCAACCTATACATTCCGTTTATAAAACAGTAACAATAATTAGTTACAGTATTATAAACACGTCAAAACTCATTCTCATTTAAACTCAATAGCTCAGTTGACCCAAACAATCAATGGACTTATGCTACCACTTTTCACAGTAATTTTAACATTCATTTTACACATTAGCCTAAGCTTTAGGTATAACCACGATTTCATACCATGATCACAAAGAAAGAATAAAATTTCTACTCTCGTCGAGGAATTTCTTCACAAAATTCTCGCCGGGGCGAGGAAATTTCTTCACAAAATTCTCGCCGGGGCGAGCTCCTCGCCGGGGCGAGGGATCCCTTCACAAAATTCTCGCCGGGGCGAGAATTACGAATTCCAGTTTCTGCAGTTCGCGAAGAACGCAGAAACAGGCCAAAAATTTCCCATTTTGTTATTCGTACATCAAATTAAACATACCCAATTATCATATATGGTTTGAAATCAAAACCCATTCCATAAACAGTGATTTTGACATCACAGACAATCTAAATAATCAATTAAAACTAAAATTTTCACTGTTCATGTTCTGTATTTACATATTGATACAGTTAACGAAATCAATCACAGTAAATTCGTTCCTTAACCAAATCAATCCATTTAAGTTTCATTCTTTTCGTTTTTATATGCATAAACATAAACAACTATCAATTTAACGATTAACATGTAATTCAAGCATAATTTTTTTTTTTTCATACATATAAGTCATATTTAAACTCTGTTTCTCTGTAATTTCAGAACTTCTAATTCAAGGCATATTCTTATGAATTAATTACTCTAAATCACATATACATCATATAAAAGACGCTTATACATGCTTTCGAATATTCAATCATCATTCTATAAAATTTAACCATATAACTTAATTTACAGAAAACTCAGACATGCATTCATGGAGAAAAATTAAGAAAACATAAACTAAAGGTTAAAATTAAGAATTACCTTAACAAGAAATTAGATTATGCAACAAGGTGAGTAGATTTTCTTCTTCAATTCTCTCAAACTCTCTTTCTTTTCTCTCTGAATGAATTTTGGAAACTGATGATGGGAATGGCTGATAATAGGATACGTGAAGTTTTACATCTGACGAGTGGTGTCAGTTAATCCCATAATGGGTTAACTGACCTCAACTCCCAATAAGGCTTCGTTTGGCTAGCACATTATTCTCCCTTCTAATTTATTATAATAAAAAGCTTATTACATAGTTTCATGTCACACTTTAATCAACTAATTAATCTTAATAAAATCAAGTATATAAAATAGAAAAATTCTACATTGAATCACATAGTCATATAAATAAAATTCTCATTTATTAAATATGACAAATTATTGAATCTCTAATTAATAATTAAATTAATTAGAAATAACATTATACTAATTTAAATAATGTATTTAATCAAATAAATTCAATTAAACACATATATTAAATATAAAAATTCTTCACATTAATCTAATTAATGTAACACATATAATTAAATTAATCTACCATAAATTCATCAATTAATCAATTAATTCAACAATCAAATCATCAAAAATATTTATTTAATCAATAAATATTTAAAATAAGTTACAAAAATTCTCGTTCGTCACATCTTTCCCCCCTTAAAAGGATTCTGTCCCCAGAATCACGACTTGATTAACTCATCCTGTTACATTCTCCCCCCCTTACAAAGATTCTGTCCCCAGAATCGCTACACATAGATTAAGCAAATAGCTGTGGATAATTTCTCATCATCTGATCTTCGAGTTCCCACGTTGCTTCTTCAGCGTTGTGGTTCCTCCAGATCACCTTAACAGAAGGTATAATTTTATTTCTTAGCACTTGCTCTTTCCTGTCAACTATCTGAACAGGCTCTTCTTCGTAAGACAAATCTTTCTCAACTTGTAGGGGTTCATACTCTATGACATGCTTGTAGTCGGGCTTGTATGGTCGTAACACCGAGACATGAAAGACATTGTGGATGTGTTCCAGCGCTGGAGGTAAAGCTACCTCATAAGCGACCTCACCAACTCTTCTTAACACTTCAAAGGGTCCGATGAACCTCGGGCTCAGTTTTCCCTTTTTACCAAAACGAATCTTCCCTTTCCAGGGAGATACTTTCAAGAATACATAGCTACCAGAGTCAAACTCTCGATCCTTACGATGTTGATCGGCGTACTTCTTCTGTCTATCTTGAGCTGCTATCAATCTTGCCCTGATCACTTTAATGATTTCTGCGGTCTGTTGTACCAGTTCTGGTCCGAGCAATTGACGTTCACCAACTTCATCCCAGCATAATGGAGTTCTGCACTTTCTGCCGTACAACGCTTCGTAAGGCGGCATGCCAATACTTGCGTGGTAACTGTTGTTATAAGCAAATTCCACCAACGGTAGATGATCGTCCCAATTTCCTTTGAAGTCCATAATGCATGCTCGTAACATATCCTCCAATGTTTGAATCGTTCTTTCGCTCTGTCCGTCGGTCTGTGGATGATATGCTGTACTCATACGTAATTGCGTTCCCATGCATTCCTGTAGTCGTTTCCAAAAGTTCGATGTGAAGCGCGGATCCCTATCTGAGACAATAGATATAGGAACACCGTGCCTCGAAATAATCTCCTTGACATACAACTTCGCCAACTGATCTAAGTTGAATCTGATCTTGATCGGTAGAAAAATGTGCTGATTTTGTCAGTCGATCCACGATAACCCATACGGCGTCGAAACCTTTCTGAGTCGTCGGAAGACCTACTACGAAATCCATGGTGATGTGCTCCCATTTCCATTCTGGGATTTCTAGCGGTTGTAATAACCCACTTGGTCTCTGATGTTCTGCCTTAACTTTCTGACATGTCAAACACTTGGCTACACAATCGGCTACGTCTTTCTTCATATTTGGCCACCAGAAATGTTGTCGGAGATCTTGGTACATCTTCGTACTACCCGGATGAATCGAATATCTTGAATTATGAGCCTCACTCAAAATTTCCTCTTTAACCTCCTGTACTGGCGGAACCCAAATCCTTCCTTCGAATCTCAATACTCCTTCATTATCCACTTTGAATTTCACTTCATCACCTCCAGATATTCTTTTCCTGATTTTCTCACATTCTTCGTCCTGCATTTGTGCTTCCTTAACCTTATCCACCAAAGTTGAACCAATTCTCAATTGAAATAATTTTTCATCACACTCCCCCGGATATTTCACCTCCAATTCCAATTTTGCCATTGCTGTAATTAACTCCTCCTGAGCAGTTAACATAAACAGTTTCTCCCGTCCCTTTCGGCTTAAGGCATCGGCCACAACGTTCGCTTTACCCGGATGATATAAAATCTCGCAGTCGTAATCTTTTATCAATTCCAACCATCTCCTCTGACGCATATTCAGATCCTTCTGTGTAAAAATATATTTCAGACTTTTGTGGTCTGTATATATTTCACACTTCTCCCCGTAAAGATAGTGCCTCCATATCTTCAAAGCAAACACCACCGCGGCCAATTCCAAATCATGGGTAGGATACCCCTTCTCATAGTCCTTTAATTGTCGTGACGCGTACGCAATGACCTTACCGTTCTGCATAAGCACACAACCTAGTCCTTTATGCGACGCATCACTGTACACCACAAAATTTCCCGTGCTATCCGGTAGAGACAACACAGGAGCCGTACTCAACCTTTTCTTTAATTCTTGAAAACTTTCCTCACACTTCTCCGTCCAAACGAACTTCACCGTCTTTCTAGTCAAATTCGTTAACGGAGTTGCGATTTTGGAAAAATCCTGAATGAATCTCCTGTAGTAACCCGCTAATCCGAGGAAACTCCTCACTTCCGATGGCGTTCTCGGCTGATCCCAGTTAAGCACTGCTTCAACCTTTGACGGATCCACCGAAATCCCATCCTTGTCAATCACATGTCCAAGAAATTGCACTCGCTCTATCCAGAATTCACACTTTGAAAATTTGGCGTACAACTTCTCTCTTCTTAACGCTTCCAATGACAACTTCAAATGCTCTGCATGCTCTTCCTTGGTTTTGGAGTAAATTAGAATATCGTCAATGAATACTACTACAAACTTGTCCAAAAACGGCTTAAACACCCTGTTCATTAAGTCCATGAATGCTGCAGGAGCATTCGTTAGACCAAATGACATCACTAGAAACTCATAGTGACCATAACGAGTTCTGAACGCTGTCTTCGGTACATCTTCTTTCCTCACCTTCAACTGATGATACCCACTCCTCAAATCTATCTTTGAGAAATATTTAGCTCCTTTCAACTGATAAAATAAGTCGTCGATTCTTGGCAACGGGTATTTATTCTTAATCGTGACCTTGTTCAACTCTCTGTAATCAATGCAAAGTCGCATCGATCCGTCCTTCTTCTTAACAAACAACACCGGCGCTCCCCACGGCGATACGCTCGGCTGAATATACTTCTTATCTAAAAGTTCTTGTAGCTGCACCATTAATTCTTTCATCTCTACTGGGGCCATACGGTACGGAGCTTTCGATATCGGGCCAGTTCCTGGCGCCAAATCGATTACAAACTCAACTTCCCTATCTGGCGGAAGTCCTGGCAACTCGTCTGGAAAGACGTCTACAAAGTCCCTTACCACATGTATCTCTTCTAATTTCGGACTCTCCTTTCGAGTATCAACTATGTAGGCTAAGTATCCCACACAGCCTTGTCTTAACAACTTCCTGGCCTGCATCATCGTCAGACAACTCGCTTGTCTAGGCGATTTGCTGCCGTAAAATACTACCTTTGACGGAGTCATAAGGTTAATACGTTTCTTCTGGCAATCAATTATCGCTCCACAATTGAATAGCCAGTCCATACCCAAAATAACGTCAAATTCCCCAAGTTTGATTGGGATCAGATCTACTGTCATCACGTTTCCCTTAATATCCACTCTACAGTTCTTGTATACGTACTTAACAGGAATTACCTCCCTATTCGCAATTTCTATGTTCAAAGGGTAGTCTAATTCCTCCTTAGGCAAATCTAAGTTCTTAGCAAAGTCATCGGATATAAATGAACAAGTAGCACCCGAATCAAACAATACATAAGCATCTATATTATTGATCGGAATGATACCTGACACCACATCGCGAGACTGCACAGCATCTTGCACGGTCATGTTGAAAGTCCTTGCAGTTGGTCGGTTTGCTGGTGCTGATCCGGTTATAGCCAATGTACTACCACCACTGTTTCCCTTATTTCCTCCCGATCCTGTTCCTGCTGCTGATTTCCTGGGGCAATCCCTAGCCAAATGATCCTTCGATCCACATGTGAAACAAGCACCCTTCTTCGGATTCGGACAATTCGGAGCTATGTGGCCCTCCTGGTTGCAATTGTAGCACACCCTCTTCCCTTTCAGGCAAATACCTATGTGATTCTTCCCACATGTAACACACGCTTCTATCTTCTTCTTTTGACCTCCCTGTTGACTTCCAGCAGATCCGTTATCATTCCACTTCCTCTTGTTGTTGTGACCACCACTGTTACCACCACTTGACTTATTATTCTCACTTTCACTCTTCTTCTTTTTCTGTTCTTGGTTATACTTAGTCATAGCTTCGCTTCCACCTTCTGCGATAATCGCCTTCTCTAAAACTCCAGCAAAAGTGTTCAGTTGAAACATAGAAACCTTACTGTAAAGCCACGGCTTCAATCCTTGCTCAAACCGTCTAGCCTTCCTCTCATCCGTGTTAACCTGGTATGGTGCAAAACCTCGCTAATTCGTTGAATTTTGCCGAATATTCTGGCACTGACATCGTTCCCTGTTTAAGTTCGAGAAACTGAACCTCCATCTGATTCTGTGAACTAGCCGGAAAATACATCTCGAAGAACATTTCCTTAAACCGATTCCACGGTATGACTGCCTCTCCTGCTCTCGTCTTATTGGCTTGCCACCAGTAACTGGCTTCCGACTTTAACATGAAAGTCGCAAAGGCAGTCTTCTGGTCATTCCCAACCCTAGCGACATCGAAAACTTTCTCCATTTCCATTACCCAGGTTTGGGCTTCTATCGGATTCATCGCTCCCTTAAACTCAGGGGGACCAACGGCCTTAAAGTCCTTAAAGGTCGTAACGTGAGCTTGCGGTTGATTGGCAAAAGCTCCAGTCAAAAGATTCACTAGTTGTTGAACTGGGTTAACATCGGGTGGATTATTGTTATTGTTGTTAGTGGACCCCTCAGGGGGTGGTTGTTGACGGGGTCGTCCAGCTCTTCTTGGCGGCATAATTCTGTTTAAGAATATGCGCTTATTAGATCAACACTCAAATTTGCTCAAGTGTTCAACATTTAACTCAAACAATTCATGTTAAACATTTAACACATAATTTCTTCAAATAAAGCTGATATTTCATTCATCCAAAAGTCTTAACATAGAAAGGTAGCACTACTGCTATTTACATTAACTATCCTAAGATCAAACAATCTTTAGGATTAAATAGTCATATTCCATTGTGTATAATCACGCCGGAATTTACATCATAAAACATCATAAATATTTACACATAGCTCAAAAACTTCTCCTATCATGGCCTACTAAGGCGTTGAACTGCCCGTCTACGTTCTTCCTCCATGATACGGCACATCGTCCTGCGATCCAGTATGTACCATGGTAATTCTTCAAACTGAGTCGGATAGTGGAAAACTCGATCCTGGGCTCTATCAATCGCTTTCTGAAATGTGTAGTCCGTCTCCTCAATCTTAGCCCGCTTTGCCCGTGCACCTTCTTCGGAAATCTCTGCACGTCGAGCGTTACGCATCCAAGCATCCTCTGCTCTAGCACGTTCTGCAGATTCCTCACTCAAATCATCCTTTAACTTCTGAATCTCTAGTTTCATCTTTTCATTCTCAGCTAGCAAGTCTTCTTTTTCACTCTCTACGTGAACTAACTTCCATTCTACATCTCCAAGGCGTATATCCAGGTCCTTAATTTCCTCATCCTTCTGTTCTAGAACAGCCTGACGCTCAGCCACCTGTCCCTCTAGCTCCTCCACTCGATCCTGCAACTCTATGTTGCGGTCATACACCTGCTCAAACATCTGAAAACCTATGGAAGATAGTGGTATCTCCTCAGGGTCTTCTTCCTCCTCCTCAACCTCCTCAGGATCCTCCTCGGGATCTGTCTCAGGCTCATACTCCTGACCCACAACCGTGATCAATGGAGATGGCTCTCTATGCACCAACTGCTCCCTGATAACATGAATATCGCGGGGCTCCTCCTCTCCAGCCACTCGGGGCACAATCTCCCTAGGCTGACTGGATCCTCCAATATCCGACATCCTGACAACAAAGTTTAAGTTTTAATTAATACTCGGTACTAGTCGTAGCACATAGGTTGTTAACACATAAGCACATAGCACATAAGTTCTTTTATTATCTTTAATGAATTTCCTTAATTCATTCCTTAGAACTCGATGAGAGTTTATCACCACTATATTTTCTGACTCTTAAAAAGGCTACTACCCTAAGGTTTCCCCACCTAAGGTTCATAACCTACGGCTCTGATACCAACCTGTGACACCCCCAAATCCGGGTACTTCATTTCCTCAGGATTTGGTGTTCACAATCCAAAAACATCACATCACATCTAACTACCCATTCAGATATAAATGAAAATACTTAAATAGAAATAGAAATCTCCCATTAGAGGGTTACAACATCATTCATAAACAAATCCCAGGTTATCTAACCTTAATTAAACATCAGTGCGGAAAACATAAATCAAGTCTATTACAGAAATAACAATAAAGCAAATACGACAAGTCTTCATCACTTATTTGCTTTTCCTTTGCCCTTACTAGTAGATGGCTCGTCAGTTCTTTCAACCTTAGCTGCAGTGTTATTATGCAAGGGTGAGCAATGATTGCCCAGCAAGTATAACAACAACAATAATAATAACATGCGAAATAATCAACGGATATCGAATAATTGAAGATTTAGCTTTCGAGTCAAGAATGTAAAACAAGATTCAAAAGAACATCTGAGGGTCTTAAGACCACGAACTATGTCCCAGGTTATCAAGTACTTCTACTTTAAACCTTTAACAGTCGTAAGACTATATGGACCTTTCTTCTCGTACTCAGGGGGATCAGCCCTTTGTACCATGTATGTGCACAACATCTTAACGCTAACGCATAAATAATATCCCCTGTATAAGGGTTGTTCATCTCAGTTTGACATCGGAGTCCGCACCAAAGGAAGTTTGGTTTGGATTTACTTCAATAACGTTTCTAGAATTTAGAACGCTCATCAACTATGGACTAGTCGAATCAAAAGGGTTCGCTAGTCAATCAAGGTTCAAAAGGTGTAATTCGAGAATCAAAAACTAAATCTCACAAAAGGTACGATTGAATACGTTCTATGTAACTGAAGCATTACAAAGAGGAAATTAAAAACTTCTCATTGAATTCATGAAATTGAATGGAATAGAAACAATAACTTGCTCAAGAAGTAATAGCATTATGAAGCTTGTATTCTATGATAATGAAATTTAGAAACTTGCGTAAACGTAAAAGTAAGGATAAGATACTTGCCTCGTGCGTAGACTAAAAATTTAAGACTCACGTTTCTCTAATCAACCTATACATTCCGTTTATAAAACAGTAACAATAATTAGTTACAGTATTATAAACACGTCAAAACTCATTCTCATTTAAACTCAATAGCTCAGTTGACCCAAACAATCAATGGGCTTATGCTACCACTTTTCACAGTAATTTTAACATTCATTTTATACATTAGCCTAAGCTTTAGGTATAACCACGATTTCATACCATGATCACAAAGAAAGAATAAAATTTCTACTCTCGTCTTTTTACTATTTTTTTTTTTTTTTTTTTTTTTTTTTTTTTTTTTTTTTTTAAGTTCCCGCCGGGGCGATAAAAACCTTCACATCCCCGCCGGGCGCGAGAAAATCTCGCCGGGGCGACTTCTTCACAAAATTCTCGCCGGGGCGAGCTCCTCGCCGGGGCGAGGGATCCCTTCACAAAATTCTCGCCGGGGCGAGAATTACGAATTCCAGTTTCTGCAGTTCGCGAAGAACGCAGAAAACAGGCCAAAAATTTCCCATTTTGTTATTCGTACATCAAATTAAACATACCCAATTATCATATATGGTTTGAAATCAAAACCCATTCCATAAACAGTGATTTTGACATCACAGACAATCTAAATAATCAATTAAAACTAAAATTTTCACTGTTCATGTTCTGTATTTACATATTGATACAGTTAACGAAATCAATCACAGTAAATTCGTTCCTTAACCAAATCAATCCATTTAAGTTTCATTCTTTTCGTTTTTACATGCATAAACATAAACAACTATCAATTTAACGATTAACATGTAATTCAAGCATAAATTTTTTTTTTTTTCATACATATAAGTCATATTTAAACTCTGTTTCTCTGTAAATTTCAGAACTTCTAATTCAAGGCATATTCTTATGAATTAATTACTCTAAATCACATATACATCATATAAAAGACGCTTATACATGCTTTCGAATATTCAATCATCATTCTATAAAATTTAACCATATAACTTAATTTACAGAAAACTCAGACATGCATTCATGGAGAAAAATTAAGAAAACATAAACTAAAGGTTAAAATTAAGAATTACCTTAACAAGAAATTAGATTATGCAACAAGGTGAGTAGATTTTCTTCTTCAATTCTCTCAAACTCTCTTTCTTTTCTCTCTGAATGAATTTTGGAAACTGATGATGGGAATGGCTGATAATAGGATACGTGAAGTTTTACATCTGACGAGTGGTGTCAGTTAATCCCATAATGGGTTAACTGACCTCAACTCCCAATAAGGCTTCGTTTGGCTAGCACATTATTCTCCCTTCTAATTTATTATAATAAAAAGCTTATTACATAGTTTCATGTCACACTTTAATCAACTAATTAATCTTAATAAAATCAAATATATAAAATAGAAAAATTCTACATTAAATCACATAGTCATATAAATAAAATTCTCATTTATTAAATATGACAAATTATTGAATCTCTAATTAATAATTAAATTAATTAGAAATAACATTATACTAATTTAAATAATGTATTTAATCAAATAAATTCAATTAAACACATATATTAAATATAAAAAATTCTTCACATTAATCTAATTAATGTAACACATATAATTAAATTAATCTACCATAAATTCATCAATTAATCAATTAATTCAACAATCAAATCATCAAAAATATTTATTTAATCAATAAATATTTAAAATAAGTTACAAAAATTCTCGTTCGTCACATCTTTCCCCCCTTAAAAGGATTCTGTCCCCAGAATCACGACTTGATTAACTCATCCCGTTACATTCTCCCCCCCTTACAAAGATTCTGTCCCCAGAATCGCTACACATAGATTAAGCAAATAGCTGTGGATAATTTCTCATCATCTGATCTTCGAGTTCCCACGTTGCTTCTTCAGCGTTGTGGTTCCTCCAGATCACCTTAACAGAAGGTATAATTTTATTTCTTAGCACTTGCTCTTTCCTGTCAACTATCTGAACAGGCTCTTCTTCGTAAGACAAATCTTTCTCAACTTGTAGGGGTTCATACTCTATGACATGCTTGTAGTCGGGCTTGTATGGTCGTAACACCGAGACATGAAAGACATTGTGGATGTGTTCCAGCGCTGGAGGTAAAGCTACCTCATAAGCGACCTCACCAACTCTTCTTAACACTTCAAAGGGTCCGATGAACCTCGGGCTCAGTTTTCCCTTTTTACCAAAACGAATCTTCCCTTTCCAGGGAGATACTTTCAAGAATACATAGCTACCAGAGTCAAACTCTCGATCCTTACGATGTTGATCGGCGTACTTCTTCTGTCTATCTTGAGCTGCTATCAATCTTGCCCTGATCACTTTAATGATTTCTGCGGTCTGTTGTACCAGTTCTGGTCCGAGCAATTGACGTTCACCAACTTCATCCCAGCATAATGGAGTTCTGCACTTTCTGCCGTACAACGCTTCGTAAGGCGGCATGCCAATACTTGCGTGGTAACTGTTGTTATAAGCAAATTCCACCAACGGTAGATGATCGTCCCAATTTCCTTTGAAGTCCATAATGCATGCTCGTAACATATCCTCCAATGTTTGAATCGTTCTTTCGCTCTGTCCGTCGGTCTGTGGATGATATGCTGTACTCATACGTAATTGCGTTCCCATGCATTCCTGTAGTCGTTTCCAAAAGTTCGATGTGAAGCGCGGATCCCTATCTGAGACAATAGATATTGGAACACCGTGCCTCGAAATAATTTCCTTGACATACAACTTCGCTAGCTGATCTAAGTTGAATCTGATCTTGATCGGTAGAAAATGTGCTGATTTTGTCAGTCGATCCACGATAACCCATACGGCGTCGAAACCTTTCTGAGTCGTCGGAAGACCTACTACGAAATCCATGGTGATGTGCTCCCATTTCCATTCTGGGATTTCTAGCGGTTGTAATAACCCACTTGGTCTCTGATGTTCTGCCTTAACTTTCTGACATGTCAAACACTTGGCTACACAATCGGCTACGTCTTTCTTCATATTTGGCCACCAGAAATGTTGTCGGAGATCTTGGTACATCTTCGTACTACCCGGATGAATCGAATATCTTGAATTATGAGCCTCACTCAAAATTTCCTCTTTAACCTCCTGTACTGGCGGAACCCAAATCCTTCCTTCGAATCTCAATACTCCTTCATTATCCACTTTGAATTTCACTTCATCACCTCCAGATATTCTTTTCCTGATTTTTCTCACATTCTTCGTCCTGCATTTGTGCTTCCTTAACCTTATCCACCAAAGTTGAACCAATTCTCAATTGAAATAATTTTTCATCACACTCCCCCGGATATTTCACCTCCAATTCCAATTTTGCCATTGCTGTAATTAACTCCTCCTGAGCAGTTAACATAAACAGTTTCTCCCGTCCCTTTCGGCTTAAGGCATCGGCCACAACGTTCGCTTTACCCGGATGATATAAAATCTCGCAGTCGTAATCTTTTATCAATTCCAACCATCTCCTCTGACGCATATTCAGATCCTTCTGTGTAAAAATATATTTCAGACTTTTGTGGTCTGTATATATTTCACACTTCTCCCCGTAAAGATAGTGCCTCCATATCTTCAAAGCAAACACCACCGCGGCCAATTCCAAATCATGGGTAGGATACCCCTTCTCATAGTCCTTTAATTGTCGTGACGCGTACGCAATGACCTTACCGTTTTGCATAAGCACACAACCTAGTCCTTTATGCGACGCATCACTGTACACCACAAAATTTCCCGTGCTATCCGGTAGAGACAACACAGGAGCCGTACTCAACCTCTTCTTTAATTCTTGAAAACTTTCCTCACACTTCTCCGTCCAAACGAACTTCACCGTCTTTCTAGTCAAATTCGTTAACGGGAGTCGCGATTTTGGAAAAATCCTGAATGAATCTCCTGTAGTAACCCGCTAATCCGAGGAAACTCCTCACTTCCGATGGCGTTCTCGGCTGATCCCAGTTAAGCACTGCTTCAACCTTTGACGGATCCACCGAAATCCCATCCTTGTCAATCACATGTCCAAGAAATTGCACTCGCTCTATCCAGAATTCACACTTTGAAAATTTGGCGTACAACTTCTCTCTTCTTAACGCTTCCAATGACAACTTCAAATGCTCTGCATGCTCTTCCTTGGTTTTGGAGTAAATTAGAATATCGTCAATGAATACTACTACAAACTTGTCCAAAAACGGCTTAAACACCCTGTTCATTAAGTCCATGAATGCTGCAGGAGCATTCGTTAGACCAAATGACATCACTAGAAACTCATAGTGACCATAACGAGTTCTAAACGCTGTCTTCGGTACATCTTCTTTCCTCACCTTCAACTGATGATACCCACTCCTCAAATCTATCTTTGAGAAATATTTAGCTCCTTTCAACTGATCAAATAAGTCGTCGATTCTTGGCAACGGGTATTTATTCTTAATCGTGACCTTGTTCAACTCTCTGTAATCAATGCAAAGTCGCATCGATCCGTCCTTCTTCTTAACAAACAACACCGGCGCTCCCCACGGCGATACGCTCGGCTGAATATACTTCTTATCTAAAAGTTCTTGTAGCTGCACCATTAATTCTTTCATCTCTACTGGGGCCATACGGTACGGAGCTTTCGATATCGGGCCAGTTCCTGGCGCCAAATCGATTACAAACTCAACTTCCCTATCTGGCGGAAGTCCTGGCAAACTCGTCTGGAAAGACGTCTACAAAGTCCCTTACCACATGTATCTCTTCTAATTTCGGACTCTCCTTTCGAGTATCAACTATGTAGGCTAAGTATCCCACACAGCCTTGTCTTAACAACTTCCTGGCCTGCATCATCGTCAGACAACTCGCTTGTCTAGGCGATTTGCTGCCGTAAAATACTACCTTTGACGGAGTCATAAGGTTAATACGTTTCTTCTGGCAATCAATTATCGCTCCACAATTGAATAGCCAGTCCATACCCAAAATAACGTCAAATTCCCCAAGTTTGATTGGGATCAGATCTACTGTCATCACGTTTCCCTTAATATCCACTCTACAGTTCTTGTGTACGTACCTAACAGGAATTACCTCCCTATTCGCAATTTCTATGTTCAAAGGGTAGTCTAATTCCTCCTTAGGCAAATCTAAGTTCTTAGCAAAGTCATCGGATATAAATGAACAAGTAGCACCCGAATCAAACAATACATAAGCATCTATATTATTGATCGGAATGATACCTGACACCACATCGCGAGACTGCACAGCATCTTGCACGGTCATGTTGAAAGTCCTTGCAGTTGGTCGGTTTGCTGGTGCTGATCCGGTTATAGCCAATGTACTACCACCACTGTTTCCCTTATTTCCTCCCGATCCTGTTCCTGCTGCTGATTTCCTGGGGCAATCCCTAGCCAAATGATCCTTCGATCCACATGTGAAACAAGCACCCTTCTTCGGATTCGGACAATTCGGAGCTATGTGGCCCTCCTGGTTGCAATTGTAGCACACCCTCTTCCCTTTCAGGCAAATACCTATGTGATTCTTCCCACATGTAACACACGCTTCTATCTTCTTCTTTTGACCTCCCTGTTGACTTCCAGCAGATCCGTTATCATTCCACTTCCTCTTGTTGTTGTGACCACCACTGTTACCACCACTTGACTTATTATTCTCACTTTCACTCTTCTTCTTTTTCTGTTCTTGGTTATACTTAGTCATAGCTTCGCTTCCACCTTCTGCGATAATCGCCTTCTCTAAAACTCCAGCAAAAGTGTTCAGTTGAAACATTGACACCTTACTATAAAGCCACGGCTTCAACCCTTGTTCAAACCGTCTAGCCTTCCTCTCATCCGTGTTAACCTGGTATGGTGCAAACCTCGCTAATTCGTTGAATTTTGCCGAATATTCTGGCACTGACATCGTTCCCTGTTTAAGTTCGAGAAACTGAACCTCCATCTGATTCTGTGAACTAGCCGGAAAATACATCTCAAAGAACATTTCCTTAAACCGATCCCACGGTATGACTCCCTCTCCTGCTCTCGTCTTATTGGCTTGCCACCAGTAACTGGCTTCCGACTTTAACATGAAAGTCGCAAAGGCAGTCTTCTGGTCATTCCCAACCCTAGCGACATCAAAAACTTTTTCCATTTCCATTACCCAGGTTTGGGCTTCTATCGGATTCATCGCTCCCTTAAACTCAGGGGGACCAACGGCCTTAAAGTCCTTAAAGGTTGTAACGTGAGCTTGCGGTTGATTGGCAAAAGCTCCAGTCAAAAGATTCACTAGTTGTTGAACTGGGTTAACATCGGGTGGATTATTGTTATTGTTGTTAGTGGACCCCTCAGGGGGTGGTTGTTGACGGGGTCGTCCAGCTCTTCTTGGCGGCATAATTCTGTTCAAGAATATGCGCTTATTAGATCAACACTCAAATTTGCTCAAGTGTTCAACATTTAACTCAAACAATTCATGTTAAACATTTAACACATAATTTCTTCAAATAAAGCTGATATTTCATTCATTCAATAAGTCTTAACATAGAAAGGTAGCACTACTGCTATTTACATTAACTATCCTAAGATCAAACAATCTTTAGGATTAAATAGTCATATTCCATTGTGTATAATCACGCCGGAATTTACATCATAAAACATCATAAATATTTACACATAGCTCAAAAACTTCTCCTATCATGGCCTACTAAGGCGTTGAACTGCCCGTCTACGTTCTTCCTCCATGATACGGCACATCGTCCTGCGATCCAGTATGTACCATGGTAATTCTTCAAACTGAGTCGGATAGTGGAAAACTCGATCCTGGGCTCTATCAATCGCTTTCTGAAATGTGTAGTCCGTCTCCTCAATCTTAGCCCGCTTTGCCCGTGCACCTTCTTCGGAAATCTCTGCACGTCGAGCGTTACGCATCCAAGCATCCTCTGCTCTAGCACGTTCTGCAGATTCCTCACTCAAATCATCCTTTAACTTCTGAATCTCTAGTTTCATCTTTTCATTCTCAGCTAGCAAGTCTTCTTTTTCACTCTCTACGTGAACTAACTTCCATTCTACATCTCCAAGGCGTATATCCAGGTCCTTAATTTCCTCATCCTTCTGTTCTAGAACAGCCTGACGCTCAGCCACCTGTCCCTCTAGCTCCTCCACTCGATCCTGCAACTCTATGTTGCGGTCATACACCTGCTCAAACATCTGAAAACCTATGGAAGATAGTGGTATCTCCTCAGGGTCTTCTTCCTCCTCCTCAACCTCCTCAGGATCCTCCTCGGGATCTGTCTCAGGCTCATACTCCTGACCCACAACCGTGATCAATGGAGATGGCTCTCTATGCACCAACTGCTCCCTGATAACATGAATATCGCGGGGCTCCTCCTCTCCAGCCACTCGGGGCACAATCTCCCTAGGCTGACTGGATCCTCCAATATCCGACATCCTGACAACAAAGTTTAAGTTTTAATTAATACTCGGTACTAGTCGTAGCACATAGGTTGTTAACACATAAGCACATAGCACATAAGTTCTTTTATTATCTTTAATGAATTTCCTTAATTCATTCCTTAGAACTCGATGAGAGTTTATCACCACTATATTTTCTGACTCTTAAAAGGCTACTACCCTAAGGTTTCCCCACCTAAGGTTCATAACCTACGGCTCTGATACCAACCTGTGACACCCCCAAATCCGGGTACTTCATTTCCTCAAGATTTGGTGTTCACAATCCAAAATCATCACATCACATCTAACTACCCATTCAGATATAAATGAAAATACTTAAATAGAAATAGAAATCTCCCATTAGAGGGTTACAACATCATTCATAAACAAATCCCAGGTTATCTAACCTTAATTAAACATCAGTGCGGAAAACATAAATCAAGTCTATTACAGAAATAACAACAAAGCAAATACGACAAGTCTTCATCACTTATTTGCTTTTCCTTTGCCCTTACTAGTAGATGGCTCGTCAGTTCTTTCAACCTTAGCTGCAGTGTTATTATGCAAGGGTGAGCAATGATTGCCCAGCAAGTATAACAACAACAATAATAATAACATGCGAAATAATCAACGGATATCGAATAATTGAAGATTTAGCTTTCGAGTCAAGAATGTAAAACAAGATTCAAAAGAACATCTGAGGGTCTTAAGACCACGAACTATGTCCCAGGTTATCAAGTATTTCTACTTTAAACCTTTAACAGTCGTAAGACTATATGGACCTTTCTTCTCGTACTCAGGGGGATCAGCCCTTTGTACCATGTATGTGCACAACATCTTAACGCTAACGCATAAATAATATCCCCTGTATAAGGGTTGTTCATCTCAGTTTGACATCGGAGTCCGCACCAAAGGAAGTTTGGTTTGGATTTACTTCAATAACGTTTCTAGAATTTAGAACGCTCATCAACTATGGACTAGTCGAATCAAAAGGGTTCGCTAGTCAATCAAGGTTCAAAAGGTGTAATTCGAGAATCAAAAACTAAATCTCACAAAAGGTACGATTGAATACGTTCTATGTAACTGAAGCATTACAAAGAGGAAATTAAAAACTTCTCATTGAATTCATGAAATTGAATGGAATAGAAACAATAACTTGCTCACGAAGTAATAGCATTATGAAGCTTGTATTCTATAATAATGAAATTTAGAAACTTGCGTAAACGTAAAAGTAAGGATAAGATACTTGCCTCGTGCGTAGACTAAAAATTTAAGACTCACGTTTCTCTAATCAACCTATACATTCCGTTTATAAAACAGTAACAATAATTAGTTACAGTATTATAAACACGTCAAAACTCATTCTCATTTAAACTCAATAGCTCAGTTGACCCAAACAATCAATGGGCTTATGCTACCACTTTTCACAGTAATTTTAACATTCATTTTATACATTAGCCTAAGCTTTAGGTATAACCACGATTTCATACCATGATCACAAAGAAAGAATAAAATTTCTACTCTCGTCTTTTTAATTTTTTTTTTCTTTTTTTTTTTTTTTTTTTTTTTTTTTTTTTTAGTTCCCGCCGGGGCGAGAAAAACCTTCACAAAACTCTCGCCGAGGCGAGCTCTCGCCGGGGCGAGGAATTTCTTCACAAAATTCTCGCCGGGGCGAGCTCCTCGCCGGGGCGAGGAATTTCTTCACAAAATTCTCGCCGGGGCGAGCTCCTCGCCGGGGCGAGGGATCCCTTCACAAAATTCTCGCCGGGGCGAGAATTACGAATTCCAGTTTCTGCAGTTCGCGAAGAACGCAGAAACAGGCCAAAAATTTCCCATTTTGTTATTCGTACATCAAATTAAACATACCCAATTATCATATATGGTTTGAAATCAAAACCCATTCCATAAACAGTGATTTTGACATCACAGACAATCTAAATAATCAATTAAAACTAAAATTTTCACTGTTCATGTTCTGTATTTACATATTGATACAGTTAACGAAATCAATCACAGTAAATTCGTTCCTTAACCAAATCAATCCATTTAAGTTTCATTCTTTTCGTTTTTACATGCATAAACATAAACAACTATCAATTTAACGATTAACATGTAATTCAAGCATAATTTTTCATACATATAAGTCATATTTAAACTCTGTTTCTCTGTAAATTTCAGAACTTCTAATTCAAGGCATATTCTTATGAATTAATTACTCTAAATCACATATACATCATATAAAAGACGCTTATACATGCTTTCGAATATTCAATCATCATTCTATAAAATTTAACCATATAACTTAATTTACAGAAAACTCAGACATGCATTCATGGAGAAAAATTAAGAAAACATAAACTAAAGGTTAAAATTAAGAATTACCTTAACAAGAAATTAGATTATGCAACAAGGTGAGTAGATTTTCTTCTTCAATTCTCTCAAACTCTCTTTCTTTTCTCTCTGAATGAATTTTGGAAACTGATGATGGGAATGGCTGATAATAGGATACGTGAAGTTTTACATCTGACGAGTGGTGTCAGTTAATCCCATAATGGGTTAACTGACCTCAACTCCCAATAAGGCTTCGTTTGGCTAGCACATTATTCTCCCTTCTAATTTATTATAATAAAAAGCTTATTACATAGTTTCATGTCACACTTTAATCAACTAATTAATCTTAATAAAATCAAATATATAAAATAGAAAAATTCTACATTAAATCACATAGTCATATAAATAAAATTCTCATTTATTAAATATGACAAATTATTGAATCTCTAATTAATAATTAAATTAATTAGAAATAACATTATACTAATTTAAATAATGTATTTAATCAAATAAATTCAATTAAACACATATATTAAATATAAAAATTCTTCACATTAATCTAATTAATGTAACACATATAATTAAATTAATCTACCACAAATTCATCAATTAATCAATTAATTCAACAATCAAATCATCAAAAATATTTATTTAATCAATAAATATTTAAAATAAGTTACAAAAATTCTCGTTCGTCACATCTTTCCCCCCTTAAAAGGATTCTGTCCCCAGAATCACGACTTGATTAACTCATCCCGTTACATTCTCCCCCCCTTACAAAGATTCTGTCCCCAGAATCGCTACACATAGATTAAGCAAATAGCTGTGGATAATTTCTCATCATCTGATCTTCGAGTTCCCACGTTGCTTCTTCAGCGTTGTGGTTCCTCCAGATCACCTTAACAGAAGGTATAATTTTATTTCTTAGCACTTGCTCTTTCCTGTCAACTATCTGAACAGGCTCTTCTTCGTAAGACAAATCTTTCTCAACTTGTAGGGGTTCATACTCTATGACATGCTTGTAGTCGGGCTTGTATGGTCGTAACACCGAGACATGAAAGACATTGTGGATGTGTTCCAGCGCTGGAGGTAAAGCTACCTCATAAGCGACCTCACCAACTCTTCTTAACACTTCAAAGGGTCCGATGAACCTCGGGCTCAGTTTTCCCTTTTTACCAAAACGAATCTTCCCTTTCCAGGGAGATACTTTCAAGAATACATAGCTACCAGAGTCAAACTCTCGATCCTTACGATGTTGATCGGCGTACTTCTTCTGTCTATCTTGAGCTGCTATCAATCTTGCCCTGATCACTTTAATGATTTCTGCGGTCTGTTGTACCAGTTCTGGTCCGAGCAATTGACGTTCACCAACTTCATCCCAGCATAATGGAGTTCTGCACTTTCTGCCGTACAACGCTTCGTAAGGCGGCATGCCAATACTTGCGTGGTAACTGTTGTTATAAGCAAATTCCACCAACGGTAGATGATCGTCCCAATTTCCTTTGAAGTCCATAATGCATGCTCGTAACATATCCTCCAATGTTTGAATCGTTCTTTCGCTCTGTCCGTCGGTCTGTGGATGATATGCTGTACTCATACGTAATTGCGTTCCCATGCATTCCTGTAGTCGTTTCCAAAAGTTCGATGTGAAGCGCGGATCCCTATCTGAGACAATAGATATAGGAACACCGTGCCTCGAAATAATCTCCTTGACATACAACTTCGCCAACTGATCTAAGTTGAATCTGATCTTGATCGGTAGAAAATGTGCTGATTTTGTCAGTCGATCCACGATAACCCATACGGCGTCGAAACCTTTCTGAGTCGTCGGAAGACCTACTACGAAATCCATGGTGATGTGCTCCCATTTCCATTCTGGGATTTCTAGCGGTTGTAATAACCCACTTGGTCTCTGATGTTCTGCCTTAACTTTCTGACATGTCAAACACTTGGCTACACAATCGGCTACGTCTTTCTTCATATTTGGCCACCAGAAATGTTTGTCGGAGATCTTGGTACATCTTCGTACTACCCGGATGAATCGAATATCTTGAATTATGAGCCTCACTCAAAATTTCCTCTTTAACCTCCTGTACTGGCGGAACCCAAATCCTTCCTTCGAATCTCAATACTCCTTCATTATCCACTTTGAATTTCACTTCATCACCTCCAGATATTCTTTTCCTGATTTTCTCACATTCTTCGTCCTGCATTTGTGCTTCCTTAACCTTATCCACCAAAGTTGAACCAATTCTCAATTGAAATAATTTTTCATCACACTCCCCCGGATATTTCACCTCCAATTCCAATTTTGCCATTGCTGTAATTAACTCCTCCTGAGCAGTTAACATAAACAGTTTCTCCCGTCCCTTTCGACTTAAGGCATCGGCCACAACGTTCGCTTTACCCGGATGGTATAAAATCTCGCAGTCGTAATCTTTTATCAATTCCAACCATCTCCTCTGACGCATATTCAGATCCTTCTGTGTAAAAATATATTTCAGACTTTTGTGGTCTGTATATATTTCACACTTCTCCCCGTAAAGATAGTGCCTCCATATCTTCAAAGCAAACACCACCGCGGCCAATTCCAAATCATGGGTAGGATACCCCTTCTCATAGTCCTTTAATTGTCGTGACGCGTACGCAATGACCTTACCGTTTTGCATAAGCACACAACCTAGTCCTTTATGCGACGCATCACTGTACACCACAAAATTTCCCGTGCTATCCGGTAGAGACAACACAGGAGCCGTACTCAACCTCTTCTTTAATTCTTGAAAACTTTCCTCACACTTCTCCGTCCAAACGAACTTCACCGTCTTTCTAGTCAAATTCGTTAACGGAGTCGCGATTTTGGAAAAATCCTGAATGAATCTCCTGTAGTAACCCGCTAATCCGAGGAAACTCCTCACTTCCGATGGCGTTCTCGGCTGATCCCAGTTAAGCACTGCTTCAACCTTTGACGGATCCACCGAAATCCCATCCTTGTCAATCACATGTCCAAGAAATTGCACTCGCTCTATCCAGAATTCACACTTTGAAAATTTGGCGTACAACTTCTCTCTTCTTAACGCTTCCAATGTCAACTTCAAATGCTCTGCATGCTCTTCCTTGGTTTTGGAGTAAATTAGAATATCGTCAATGAATACTACTACAAACTTGTCCAAAAACGGCTTCTTAAACACCCTGTTCATTAAGTCCATGAATGCTGCAGGAGCATTCGTTAGACCAAATGACATCACCAGAAACTCATAGTGACCATAACGAGTTCTGAACGCTGTCTTCGGTACATCTTCTTTCCTCACCTTCAACTGATGATACCCACTCCTCAAATCTATCTTCGAGAAATATCTAGCTCCTTTCAACTGATCAAATAAGTCGTCGATTCTTGGCAACGGGTATTTATTCTTAATCGTGACCTTGTTCAACTCTCTGTAATCAATGCAAAGTCGCATCGATCCGTCCTTCTTCTTAACAAACAACACCGGCGCTCCCCACGGCGATACGCTCGGCTGAATATACTTCTTATCTAAAAGTTCTTGTAGCTGCACCATTAATTCTTTCATCTCTACTGGGGCCATACGGTACGGAGCTTTCGATATCGGGCCAGTTCCTGGCGCCAAATCGATTACAAACTCAACTTCCCTATCTGGCGGAAGTCCTGGCAAATCGTCTGGAAAGACGTCTACAAAGTCCCTTACGACATGTATCTCTTCTAATTTTCGGACTCTCTTTTCGAGTATCAACTATGTAGGCTAAGTATCCCACACAGCCTTGTCTTAACAACTTCCTGGCCTGCATCATCGTCAGACAACTCGCTTGTCTAGGCGATTTGCTGCCGTAAAATACTACCTTTGACGGAGTCATAAGGTTAATACGTTTCTTCTGGCAATCAATTATAGCTCCATAATTGAATAGCCAGTCCATACCCAAAATAACGTCAAATTCCCCAAGTTTGATTGGGATCAGATCTACTGTCATCACGTTTCCCTTAATGTTCACTCTACAGTTCTTGTGTACGTACCTAACAGGAATTACCTCCCTATTCGCAATTTCTATGTTCAAAGGGTAGTCTAATTCCTCCTTAGGCAAACCTAAGTTCTTAGCAAAGTCATCGGATATAAATGAACAAGTAGCACCCGAATCAAACAATACATAAGCATCTATATTATTGATCGGAATGATACCTGACACCACATCGCGAGACTGCACAGCATCTTGCACGGTCATGTTGAAAGTCCTTGCAGTTGGTCGGTTTGCTGGTGCTGATCCGGTTATAGCCAATGTACTACCACCACTGTTTCCCTTATTTCCTCCCGATCCTGTTCCTGCTGCTGCTTTCCTGGGGCAATCCCTAGCCAAATGATCCTTCGATCCACATGTGAAACAAGCACCCTTCTTCGGATTCGGACAATTCGGAGCTATGTGGCCCTCCTGGTTGCAATTGTAGCACACCCTCTTCCCTTTCAAGCAAATACCTATGTGATTCTTCCCACATGTAACACACGCTTCTATCTTCTTCTTTTGACCTCCCTGTTGACTTCCAGCAGATCCGTTATCATTCCACTTCCTCTTGTTGTTGTGACCACCACTGTTACCACCACTCGACTTATTATTCTCACTATCACTCTTCTTCTTTTTCTGTTCTTGGTTATACTTAGTCATAGCTTCGCTTCCACCTTCTGCGATAATCGCCTTCTCCAAAACTCCAGCAAAAGTGTTCAATTGGAACATTGACACCTTACTATACAACCACGGCTTCAACCCTTGTTCAAACCGTCTAGCCTTCCTCTCATCCGTGTTAACCTGGTATGGTGCAAACCTCGCTAATTCGTTGAATTTTGCCGAATATTCTGGCACTGACATCGTTCCCTGTTTAAGTTCGAGAAACTGAACCTCCATCTGATTCTGTGAACTAGCCGGAAAAATACATCTCAAAGAACATTTCCTTAAACCGATCCCACGGTATGACTTCCTCTCCTGCTCTCGTCTTATTGGCTTGCCACCAGTAACTGGCTTCCGACTTTAACATGAAAGTCGCAAAGGCAGTCTTCTGGTCATTCCCAACCCTAGCGACATCAAAAACTTTTTCCATTTCCATTACCCAGGTTTGGGCTTCTATCGGATTCATCGCTCCCTTAAACTCAGGGGGACCAACGGCCTTAAAGTCCTTAAAGGTTGTAACGTGAGCTTGCGGTTGATTGGCAAAAGCTCCAGTCAAAAGATTCACTAGTTGTTGAACTGGGTTAACATCGGGTGGATTATTGTTATTGTTGTTAGTGGACCCCTCAGGGGGTGGTTGTTGACGGGGTCGTCCAGCTCTTCTTGGCGGCATAATTCTGTTCAAGAATATGCGCTTATTAGATCAACACTCAAATTTGCTCAAGTGTTCAACATTTAACTCAAACAATTCATGTTAAACATTTAACACATAATTTCTTCAAATAAAGTTGATATTTCATTCATTCAATAAGTCTTAACATAGAAAGGTAGCACTACTGCTATTTACATTAACTATCCTAAGATCAAACAATCTTTAGGATTAAATATTCATATTCCATTGTGTATAATCACGCCGGAATTTACATCATAAAACATCATAAATATTTACACATAGCTCAAAAACTTCTCCTATCATGGCCTACTAAGGCGTTGAACTGCCCGTCTACGTTCTTCCTCCATGATACGGCACATCGTCCTGCGATCCAGTATGTACCATGGTAATTCTTCAAACTGAGTCGGATAGTGGAAAACTCGATCCTGGGCTCTATCAATCGCTTTCTGAAATGTGTAGTCCGTCTCCTCAATCTTAGCCCGCTTTGCCCGTGCACCTTCTTCGGAAATCTCTGCACGTCGAGCGTTACGCATCCAAGCATCCTCTGCTCTAGCACGTTCTGCAGATTCCTCACTCAAATCATCCTTTAACTTCTGAATCTCTAGTTTCATCTTTTCATTCTCAGCTAGCAAGTCTTCTTTTTCACTCTCTACGTGAACTAACTTCCATTCTACATCTCCAAGACGTATATCCAGGTCCTTAATGTCCTCATCCTTCTGTTCTAGAACAGCCTGACGCTCAGCCACCTGTCCCTCTAGCTCCTCCACTCGATCCTGCAACTCTATGTTGCGGTCATACACCTGCTCAAACATCTGAAAACCTATGGAAGATAGTGGTATCTCCTCAGGGTCTTCTTCCTCCTCCTCAACCTCCTCAGGATCCTCCTCGGGATCTGTCTCAGGCTCATACTCCTGACCCACAACCGTGATCAATGGAGATGGCTCTCTATGCACCAACTGCTCCCTGATAACATGAATATCGCGGGGCTCCTCCTCTCCAGCCACTCGGGGCACAATCTCCCTAGGCTGACTGGATCCTCCAATATCCGACATCCTGACAACAAAGTTTAAGTTTTAATTAATACTCGGTACTAGTCGTAGCACATAGGTTGTTAACACATAAGCACATAGCACATAAGTTCTTTTATTATCTTTAATGAATTTCCTTAATTCATTCCTTAGAACTCGATGAGAGTTTATCACCACTATATTTTCTGACTCTTAAAAGGCTACTACCCTAAGGTTTCCCCACCTAAGGTTCATAACCTACAGCTCTGATACCAACCTGTGACACCCCCAAATCCGGGAACTTCATTTCCTCAAGATTTGGTGTTCACAATCCAAAATCATCACATCACATCTAACTACCCATTCAGATATAAATGAAAATACTTAAATAGAAATAGAAATCTCCCATTAGAGGGTTACAACATCATTCATAAACAAATCCCAGGTTATCTAACCTTAATTAAACATCAGTGCGGAAAACATAAATCAAGTCTATTACAGAAATAACAACAAAGCAAATACGACAAGTCTTCATCACTTATTTGCTTTTCCTTTGCCCTTACTAGTAGATGGCTCGTCAGTTCTTTCAACCTTAGCTGCAGTGTTATTATGCAAGGGTGAGCAATGATTGCCCAGCAAGTATAACAACAACAATAATAATAACATGCGAAATAATCAACGGATATCGAATAATTGAAGATTTAGCTTTCGAGTCAAGAATGTAAAACAAGATTCAAAAGAACATCTGAGGGTCTTAAGACCACGAACTATGTCCCAGGTTATCAAGTATTTCTACTTTAAACCTTTAACAGTCGTAAGACTATATGGACCTTTCTTCTCGTACTCAGGGGGATCAGCCCTTTGTACCATGTATGTGCACAACATCTTAACGCTAACGCATAAATAATATCCCCTGTATAAGGGTTGTTCATCTCAGTTTGACATCGGAGTCCGCACCAAAGGAAGTTTGGTTTGGATTTACTTCAATAACGTTTCTAGAATTTAGAACGCTCATCAACTATGGACTAGTCGAATCAAAAGGGTTCGCTAGTCAATCAAGGTTCAAAAGGTGTAATTCGAGAATCAAAAACTAAATCTCACAAAAGGTACGATTGAATACGTTCTATGTAACTGAAGCATTACAAAGAGGAAATTAAAAACTTCTCATTGAATTCATGAAATTGAATGGAATAGAAACAATAACTTGCTCACGAAGTAATAGCATTATGAAGCTTGTATTCTATAATAATGAAATTTAGAAACTTGCGTAAAACGTAAAAGTAAGGATAAGATACTTGCCTCGTGCGTAGACTAAAAATTTAAGACTCACGTTTCTCTAATCAACCTATACATTCCGTTTATAAAACAGTAACAATAATTAGTTACAGTATTATAAACACGTCAAAACTCATTCTCATTTAAACTCAATAGCTCAGTTGACCCAAACAATCAATGGGCTTATGCTACCACTTTTCACAGTAATTTTAACATTCATTTTATACATTAGCCTAAGCTTTAGGTATAACCACGATTTCATACCATGATCACAAAGAAAGAATAAAATTTCTACTCTCGTCTTTTTACTTTTTTTTTTACTTTTTTTTTTTTTTTTTTTTTTTTTTTTTTTTTAGTTCCCGCCGGGGCGAGAAAAACCTTCACAAAACTCTCGCCGAGGCGAGCTCTCGCCGGGGCGAGGAATTTCTTCACAAAATTCTCGCCGGGGCGAGCTCCTCGCCGGGGCGAGGAATTTCTTCACAAAATTCTCGCCGGGGCGAGCTCCTCGCCGGGGCGAGGGATCCCTTCACAAAATTCTCGCCGGGGCGAGAATTACGAATTCCAGTTTCTGCAGTTCGCGAAGAACGTAGAAACAGGCCAAAAATTTCCCATTTTGTTATTCGTACATCAAATTAAACATACCCAATTATCATATATGGTTTGAAATCAAAACCCATTCCATAAACAGTGATTTTGACATCACAGACAATCTAAATAATCAATTAAAACTAAAATTTTCACTGTTCATGTTCTGTATTTACATATTGATACAGTTAACGAAATCAATCACAGTAAATTCGTTCCTTAACCAAATCAATCCATTTAAGTTTCATTCTTTTCGTTTTTACATGCATAAACATAAACAACTATCAATTTAACGATTAACATGTAATTCAAGCATAATTTTTCATACATATAAGTCATATTTAAACTCTGTTTCTCTGTAAACTTCAGAACTTCTAATTCAAGGCATATTCTTATGAATTAATTACTCTAAATCACATATACATCATATAAAAGACGCTTATACATGCTTTCGAATATTCAATCATCATTCTATAAAATTTAACCATATAACTTAATTTACAGAAAACTCAGACATGCATTCATGGAGAAAAATTAAGAAAACATAAACTAAAGGTTAAAATTAAGAATTACCTTAACAAGAAATTAGATTATGCAACAAGGTGAGTAGATTTTCTTCTTCAATTCTCTCAAACTCTCTTTCTTTTCTCTCTGAATGAATTTTGGAAACTGATGATGGGAATGGCTGATAATAGGATACGTGAAGTTTTACATCTGACGAGTGGTGTCAGTTAATCCCATAATGGGTTAACTGACCTCAACTCCCAATAAGGCTTCGTTTGGCTAGCACATTATTCTCCCTTCTAATTTATTATAATAAAAAGCTTATTACATAGTTTCATGTCACACTTTAATCAACTAAATAACCTTACTAAAATCAAATAAATAAAATAGAATAATTCTTCATTAAATCACATAGTCATATAAATAAAATTCTCATTTATTAATAATGACCATTTACTAAATATCTAATTACTAATTAAATTAATTAGAAATAACATTATACTTATTTAAATAATGTATTTAATCAAATAAATTCAATTAAACACATACTTTAAATATAAAAATTCTCCACATTAATCTAATTAATGTAACACATATAATTAAATTAATCTACCACAAATTCATCGATTAATCAATTAATTCAACAATCAAATCATCAAAAATATTTATTTAATCAATAAATATTTAAAATAAGTTACAAAAATTCTCGTTCGTCACAGTTGTGGGTTCATTACAGTGGTTGGAGTGATATAACATTGCAACCTTATTCCCAATAGAAAAAAAAGTTGGGCTTTTTCATATCAGAATTTTTTTAGCAACACGCAGATTTCAAGTCCTCTAATATTTATTGTTTATGTTAAATGTAAGCACTGACTTTGACGTAAGTATGTCCATTTTCATTCATTTAATGTTAATATATGTTGATTGTTTGGTCTAGCTCTCACTAAAGCCATGTTTTTAAAGTTATGATATACAGGGCATATGGTTTATAGGTTATGTTACGTTTCATTGTAGATTTAACATAATTCACATTGTGTGGTTCATATTACTACTTGGTTTCAATTTAGATTACATTCTATAGGACCTTGAAATTGCTCACTAGGTCTGAGATTGGAAAATTATTAATAGGGTGCACATTGAACATGCTCATAAATGCCAATAGAGAGACAAAGAACGATTAAAGCAGCATATCAGTTTTTTCTTTATACTTTACTTGGATTTGTTTTTATGCTATTAGCTATTCTGTTGATTCTTCTCCAAGCAGGAACCACTGATTTACAAATATCATTAACCACAGAATTTAGTGAGTGGCGCCAAATCTTTCTTTGGATTGCTTCTTTCGCCTCTTTCGTCATCAAGGTGCCAATGGTACTGGTTCATATTTGGTTACCCGAAGCTCATGTAGAGGCAGAGGCGAAGCTATGCAGAAAATATGGGGTCAATTGACCCCACTCAATTTTTGATCCCAATGTAAAAAAAAAAAAATTTAATCCCACTCAATTTTTGATACCCAGCTCATACCTAACCTCTAGTCAGCCAAAGTTGAAAGAAACCACAAAACAGAGAGAGAGAAGAAGGGTAAAGGGGCTTGCGAGTGCGACATCAACCAACTCACCATTCACCATCTCTTCTCCAATTCTCCTTTGGGTATGCTTAACAGCTTAAGAATAAGATCTATCATCTATGCTAAATGCTAATCATCTGATTTATCTCAATATTTATTGTAATTTTATTAATTTTATGTCATATGTGCAGCAGTGCAACTTAATTCTCCCTCGACTCTCATGGGCTTCTTTGAATCTCTTTCCAAAATAAAATTGGCACAACAGACCAACTTTCTTTTCTTCAATCACAATTGATTTCAGGTGTGAACTAAGTTTTGTTTATTCTTCTTGTAATTTCCATTTTTCCCCTTTTGTTAGTATTATTAAATTGGATGCATCTGGCCCTTTTTCAGCAAAAGTTGAGTTCATGAAATTGGCACAACTTTGTTTTTTTGTTTTAATTAAGTTCATAATATCTTTAATTCTTTAAATAGCTAAATGGACAAATTTGTATTCCGAAAAGCTTCTGCATTTGAGGAATCATGTTCTAATATAAAAATCAGAAAAAGGATGATAAAGTAGATTTGGGAAATCTTGAAGCAGACCCCGAGTTGCGAAAGAAAATATCAAAGTATCATCCTAATATTCAAGATGAAGTAAGAAGAGCATTCATGTTAAAGGGTCCTTGTGAGCCTCTCAAACATAACTTCCCACAGACACAAATTGGGGGATACTTACGTAGATTTAATCCTTCTTGGTTTAAAGAATATGGAAATTAGTTGGAGTATAGCATAGCTATTGATGCAACATTTTGCTTATGTTGCTATCTATTTAGGCCGGGCACTGGAAAACAAGTGGGTAGTGATTCTTTCAATACTAACGGTTTCACAACATGGAACAAGAAAGAGAGATTTGATATTCATGTTGGAGGGCCTGATAGTGCTCATAACCAAGCTTGGAGTAAATGTCAAGATTTGATGAAACCAAAGCAAAACATTCAGAATGTTTTTATTAAACAATCTGAACAAACAAGACTTGAATACCGAATTCGCTTAAATGCATCACTTGATTGCATAAGATTTCTTTTGCATCAAGGGTTATCCTTTTGTGGTCATGATGAAGATGAGGATTCAAGTAATAGAGGAAATTTCTTACAACTTCTACAATTTCTTGCCAATCACAATGAAAGTATCAACAATGTTGTGTTGCAAAATGCTCCAAAAAATCTGAAATTGGTGTCAGTGATATACAAAAAAGATATTATAAATTGTGTTGCAGTAGAAACTACCATTGCTATCATTAGTGATATTGGAGATGATGTGTTTGCAATATTAGTTGACGAGTCTTGTGATATTTCAATCAAAGAACAGATGACCATAGCTTTACGCTATGTGGATAGAAAGGGATGTGTTGTTGAACGTTTTGTTGGTATAGTTCGTGTTACTAGTACCACTGCTATATTACTTAAAGAAGCAATTGAGACCTTTTTCTCAAGTCACGGACTAAGTTTATCAAGAATACGTGGTCAAGGGTACGATGGAGCCAGTAACATGCGAGGTGAATTTAATGGTCTCAAAACCTTAATCATGAATGAGAATCCTTTTGCATTTTATGTCCATTGTTTTGCTCATCAACTCCAATTAACTATTGTAGCTGTTGCTAGTAAGCATAAACACATTGCTTGGTTTTTTAACAAGGTTTCTGAGTTGTTAAATGTGGTTGGAGCATCATGCAAGCGTCGAGATAGTCTTCAAGAAAAAGAAGCTGCTAGAGTCGGGAAAGCATTGATGAATAATGGACTTCAAAGTGGGAAAGGCTTACATCAAGAAACTAGTCTTAAACGGGCAGGTGACACATGTTGGGGATCACATTATGAGACACTTTTGAACTTGATCCTTATGTTCTCCTCAGTGATTGATGTACTTGAGGAGGTTTCAGATGATGGTTTGGTATACCAACAAAAAGGTATTGCTTTTGGTTTATTAGAGTCATTGCAATCATTTGGTTTTGCATTTGATCTAATATTGATGAGAAAAATATTGGGAATTACAAATGAATTATCACAAGCATTGCAAAGAAAGGGTCAAGACATTGTAAATGCTATGGATTTAGTTAAAGTGTCTAAGCAACTATTGAAGGTTATGAGAGATGAGGGATGGGAGAAACTACTTGATGAAGTTTGTTTATTTTGCAACAAACACAAAATTGACATTATAGATATGAATGCTTTATTCTATGGGAGATCAAGTCGAAAATCTCAAGGTATTACAAATTTTCACCATTATTATGTTGAGATATTTTGTACTGTTTTGGATTGACAATTTCAAGAATTAAATGATCGTTTTACGGAAGCAAGTACTGACTTATTTTTATCAGTGGCATGCTTAAATCCTAGTGATTGTTTCGCTAGTTTTCATAAGGACAAATTAATTCATCTCGCTAGCTTATATTCAAATGACTTTTCTCCAATGGATCTTATAAAACTTGATAGTCAACTAGATAATTACATTGCTGATATGTGGACAAATCAAGAGTTTTTGGAAGTTCAAAAGATTAACTGTCATGCAAGAAAGCTCGTAGGTACTAAGAAACATATTGTATTTCCTTTGGTATATTGGCTTCTAAAGTTGGCATTAATCTTACCTGTTGCGACTGCTACTGTTGAAATAGCTTTTTCTGCGATGAAGATAATTAAGAGTAGGTTGCGCAATTCCATGGAAGATCAACTGATGAATGATTGCTTGATTACATACATCGAGAAAGATGTATTTGATTGCATTGACAATGAAAGTATTATGCAACGATTTCAACGAATGAAAACGCACAGAGGATAATTGTAATTATTATATTCTACTAGTTATTTTTTGTGGATAAGTTTGATAGCTACAACAATGACATATTATATTTTTTTGTTATATATTTGAATCGTTTTTTGTTACCATAATTATTAATTTTGATTTATTGTCTGATACTCTAATTATTGACCCCACTACAAACCAATCCTGGCTTCGCCACTATGTAGAGGCACCTACAACAGGATCCGTCATCTTGGCAGGAATTCCTTTAAAATTGGGAACCTACGGGTTTTTAAGATTTTCAGTACCCATGTTTCCCAAAGCGACACTTTGTTCCACTCCATTCATTTATACTCCAAGCGTGATTGCTATAATATATACTTCCTCGACCACTTTAAGACAGATCGATATTAAGATAGAAGATAAATAATTTATATATAGCGTAATATCTTGGATTTTTAATAATACAACTAAAGTATTTTTAAAAGAAAATAAGTACTTGGTGGTTAATAACAATAGTAATTAATACAATAATAATTACTTTGCACTTTCATTGGTTGAGGTTTTCAGGTTGTGTTAATTCAAGTAGAATATTTGAAAATTAATGATTATCTCATGTCTAAATTTATTTATTTTGGTTAAATAATTTAAAAGTTAATTTCTTCTTTCTTTGGATTTGAATATTTGATTTTTTTTAATAGTTTGATGAATGTGTTTGTTGACGTTAGGTGGTAATTCCCAATTGTAATCATGTTAGTTGATCGAACTTAGATGACATGTGTTGCACTAATTCGATTGTCTAGAGAAATAGTAAAGGCGTGGTTAGATCAATTGAAGTTTCCACCTCTCGAAAAGGTCTTTAAGGATCATAGAGCTGAAGGGTTTGGTGAATCCCATAATTGGACCAAACGAAGTATTTTCTTTGAGTTACCGTATTAGAGTACACTCATGCTTTGACACAACTTAAATGTGATGCACATTGTGAAAAATGTGTTTGACAATGTCTTTAATACGGTGATGGGTGTGAAGTCTAAGACTAACGACCACATTAAAGGATGAAAGGATATGGAAGAAATGGGCATTAACAATTACTTGCATCCTATGCCAAGTAAAAATGGTATCAAGTTGATCATGCCAAAAGCGACCTTTACATTGAAGAAAGAACAAGTAAGACCAATTTGTGAGTGAGTGAAAGAATTAAAGCTCTCTAATGGATATGACTCTAGCATATCTCGGTGTTGTAACCTCAAAGATTGTAGATTTTATGGGTTAAAGAGTCATGATTGTCATATATTCATGCTACGATTAATTCCAATTGCCTTTTATGATTTATTACTTCCTAAAATCTTAGATGTTTTGACTGAACTTAGTTATTTCTTTCGTGACTTATGCTCAACGGTACTACGGGAGAGTCATATGGATGTACTTGACAAGAAAATTGTTTTAACAATTTGCAAGCTTGAAAAGATCTTTCCCCTTTTATTCTTTAATTGTATAGAGCATTTACCTATTCATTTAGGTTATGAAACAAAAATATGTGGGCCAGTATAAAACCGATGGATGTATCAATTTGAGAGGTATTATTTTTCTTTGTTTTCACGATAATCAAAAGACTTATAATTGTATTCACTTTGTGCAAATAGCATCACATGTTTAATTATTTTTTTTAAAAAAATCAGATGTATGCGCTGCTTAAAAAAAAGGTTACTAATAAAGCTCATGTGGAGGGTTCAATTGCAGAGACATACATCATTAAAGAGCTCGTAAACTTTTGCTCCCTTTATTTTGAGGTTGACAAAGAAGAAAAACATAATCGTGTTAGCTACAATGAAGATATAAGAGTAGTAGATTGTGAAAACCTTTCTATCTTCAAAAATGTTGGCCATGCTATCTCTGGGAGTACACAACAAGATTTATCTGATGAGGAGTATCAAGCTGCAATATTACATACTCTTATGAATTGTATAGAGGTCGAACCATTCATCAAGTAAAATCTCGGTGAATGGTCCAACCTCTATACAATTCATAAGAGTATAAAATGTTGCAGCTTGATACTCCTCATCATTTAAATCTCATTATGTATTCCCAAAGATAGCATGACCAACATTTTTGAAGATAGAAAGGTTTTCACAATCTACTTCTCCTATATCTTCATTGCGACTAACATGATTATATATATTTTGTTTCTTTGCCAACCTCAAAATAGAGGGAGCAAAAGTTTACGAGTTCCTCAATGATGTATGTCTCCATAATTGAACCCTCCACATGAGCTTTATTAGTATCCTTTTTTCAAGCGGTGCATACATCTGATTTTGTTTTATAAAAAAATTAAACACATGATGTTATTTTCACAAAGTGAATAAAATTATAAGTCTTTTGATTATCATGAAAACAAAAAAATATAATACCTCTCAAATGTATACATCCATCGGTATTGCACTGGCCCATCTATTTTTGCTTCATAAGCCAAATGAATAGGTAAATGCGCCATACAATCAAAGAATGAAGGGGGAAAGATCTTTTCAAGCTTACAAATTGTCAAAATAATTTTCTTGTTAAGTACATCCATATCACTCTCCCGTAGTACTGGTGAGCATAAGTCACGAAAGAAATAACTAAATTCAGTCAAAACATTTAACATTTTAGGAGGCAATAAATCACTGAAAGCAATTGGAATTAATCGTAGCATGAATATATGACAATCATGACTCTTTAACCCATAAAATCTACAATCTTTGAGATTACAACACCGAGATATGCTAGAGTCATATCCATCAGAGAGCTTTAATTCTTTCACTCACTCACAAACTGGTCTTACTTGTTCTTTCTTCAATATAAATATCGCTTTTGGCAAGATCAACTTGATACCATTTTTACTCGGCATAGGATGCAAGTCATTATGAATGCCCATTTCTTCCATATCCTTTCGTTCTTTAATGTGGTCTTTAGTCTTAAACTTCACACCCATCACCGTATTAAAGACATTATCAAACACATTTTTCATAATGTGCATCATATCTAAGTTTTGTAGGAGCATGAGTGTACTCCAATATAGTAACTCAAAGAAAATACTTTGTTTGGTCTAATTATGGGATTCACCAAACCCTTTAGCTCTATGATCCTTAAAGACCTTTCCGAGAGGTGGAAACTTCAATTGATCTAACCACGCCTTTACCATTTCTCCAAATAATTGAATTGGTGTGGCACGTTTTTCTTGGACTTTATGAGCATTATCTTTGTGTCTTCGAAATCTATGTTGAATTGGTAGAAACCTACGATGTGATCCAAAGAAGCTTGGTTTTGCACTATAAGTTAAACGAATAGCTTTAGTTTCATCCTTGCGCACTGGACATACCATTTTTCCGTGTGTGCTTTATCCTTCCATCATACCATATGCAAGAAAGTCGTTGATAGTTCACATATTGTAACTCTCATTTGAAAATTATGTTTAGAAGATGCATCATAGGTGTGAACTCCCATTTCCCACAACATTTTCAACTCATCTATCAACGGTCTCAAGTATACATCGATGTCTTTACTCGGCTTTGAGGACCAAGAATGAGTAACAACAAAAATATGTATGCATCTTTTATACACATCCAAGGTGGGAGGTATAAGGAACAAGAATTACAAGCCAAGTAGAGTGTGGTGTGATTAACAGGTCAAATGGAGTGAAACCATCGGTGGCGAGTCCTAGCCTTACATTTCTATCTTCTTTTGCAAAGGATGGGTGTGTAAGGCCAAAGTTTTTCTAGGCTTCTCCGTCTACAGGGTGTCTCAATTCACCAGGAACTTTGGTTTGGGTACTATGCCATCTCATGTGTTCGGAGGTCTTTGTTGATATATATAACCTCTGAAGCCTTGGTGCAATAGGAAAATATCGCAAGACCTTCCGCGATATATCCTTCCCCTTACCTCCGTTGTTAGGTTGATACTTAGGGAGACCACAAGTCGAACAATTTTGTTTATCCTTATTCTCCACCAAATATAACATACAATCTTTTCTACATGCATCTATCTTTTCATACCCCAAACCTAGTCCTCTAACCTTTTTTTTTTGCCAAGTAGTAAGATCCCGACAACTCATCATCCTCCGGCAAGAACTCTTTAATAAGTGTTAACAAGTCGTTAATGTATTTATCACTACATCCACTCTCAGACTTGAACTGCAGCAACTCAATAACAGACAATTTACTATGCTTCTCATGACTACTATATAATAGGACTTCAGTATCTTTTAGCATTTGATAAAACTCTTTTGCACTTACAGTAGGTTCTTCCTCGACAATATCATCATGGAGATCATTATCATTTTTTTTATCAAATCCATGACCCATAACATCAAGTACCATATCACCACATTGATAACTTTCATTATTAGACCTGAATTCAGTCCGAACATGAGAAGAAGTGTTAGGTTCCACAAAAAAAGATTCCCCATGGTGAGTCCATCGGGTATATGTGGTTGTAAAACCACTCTTAAATAAATGAAAGTTAACATCGACTCTACTTAACCAATAAGAGTTCATGCATGATCTACATGGGCACCTAATCTTTTCTACGTGTACAATTGTTGGGTTGTCAAAGGCAAAATTAAGAAATTTTTTCACACCTTGTCGAAACTCAAAAGAAACCCCAATCCCATTATCCCTTGCCCTACGTGTCATTGATGAGTGATTTTTATATCATGATTTTAGTACCATTAAACTGATTATTTTACTGTTCTTGGGTATTATTTTGTTACTTTTGATTTGTTTTATTTTATTTTGTAGGATTATTGAGTAGCAGAGGAATTTATGATAATCGAGCTAATGTAGTGCAACTATGGTAGTTTCGCGAGCATTTACAGCGGAAGGTAATTTGACTAAGTTGGTTGGGTGAATCAAGCTAAGTGCTTGGCAAAGCAAGCTGCAAAGAAAGCAAAGATGTAAAACTTCTGAAGCTGCGTAGCAGCGCCAAGTCATGAAGTGCAGCAGCGCTGAATTATAAAGAGTAACGCAGCAGCGCTGAATTATAAAGAGTTGTGTAGCAGCTCAAGGAGATTAAGCGCAACAACGCTAGGTTGGAACGGAGACCGGGCACGTGGAACGCACGCGCTGGATAGAAAAAATCTTCTTGCTGAATATTTTATTGAAGATTTAGTTTCAAAGAATGAAACTACCAAGTGAAGCAAAAATAAATGAATTACTGTATAGCAATTTATTACTGTTGTTTAGGGTTAATAAAAAAGAAGAAAAAAGATCAATTAGAGAGTTTTAGTTTATTATTAGTAGCTAGGGTTAAAAAGCATTGGGAGGATCTAAGTAATTGGAGCAAGAGCAAGGGCATAACTGTGACAGAGTTTTCTCTTACTCTTTACTTTATTTTCTTTGTATTCTTTAAGATGTTTTCTGGAATTAATATAGTGATTATTTTCATTAATATGAGTAGCTAATTCTTTTATTAAGATTGCAATAGAACCCAATGAGTAGTTTATATTACTTCACTCTCTAATGATATATTCTGGGCTTAATATTATAATTGTCTGATCAATAATTATTTAATATATTCTTGATGAAATTAAAAAATAGATTCTAGGATTAGATCAAGAATATGATAACACGTGTTTTAATTGTTCTAATGTGTTGAATGATTAAATTATATATGGGATAGGAATATACCTATGTATCGCGTGTAACTTATGAGAATTGGTGCTAAGTAGTTGATCATAATTGGTTTACATAGGAATATAGTAAATTGATTTGATTGAATGATATTTTTATATAAATATTGGATAAAGATTTTATAGAGTTGTTATGAATTCTCTATTGGCAAATTGTTAAATAATTAATTTATCATATATGAGAGTGATGAAATATAAGTGAATCATTGCGAGAAATTGTGATCTTAAACTTTTATTATAGTGAATTCTTTGTGTGATTGGTAAATTGTTTTCTTTATAATTAATACATGATATTGATTTCGATTGTTTAAATAAAGTTGAATTAACTAGGAATTAGTAGTTGGATTGGTTAATTATAGCCTATCCTCATGGGATTGACACCCCTTATCACTTTATTACTTGATTGTCTGTGTATACTTGCATGTAAGTTTGCTAGTATAGAATTGGGCAAACAAGTTTTTGGTGCCGTTGCCGGGGATAGTAATAATTTTTAGTCCAATATTAATTTACGTTAATTCGATTTTAGTTTAGACATTATTTTTAAAGTTATTTTTTTTTCTTGTTTCCAGGTATTGGTGATTGTGCATGCAACACACGTTCAAGGGGTAAGGAGCCATTACTGTTTATAGATGATATTGAAAAAGGGTTCCGGAAATCAAGAAAAAGGTTAATTGAAGAAGAAGAATTTGAACAAAGTTCGAAAAGTATGGCGGCACAACAGGAAGACCAGAAATCGTTAAAAGAATATGCGATGCCGCAAGTCACTAAAATTCATTCTAGTATAAGGAGGCCCGCAATCCAGGACAACACTTTTGAAATCAAACCAGGAACGATTCAAATGATTCAAAATTCAGTCCAATTTAGAGGGTTACCGAATAATGACCTTAATGACCATCTCGTGAGTTTCTTGGAGATATGTGATACATTCAAATACAATGGAGTGACGGATAATGCAGTTCGGTTAAGACTCTTTCCATTTACTCTTAGAGACAAAGTAAAAAGCTGGTTGCATTCACTACCAGTAAGATCAATCATGACGTGGGATGATCTAACGCAGAAATTCTTAGCAAAAAATTTTCCACCAGCAAAGACGACAAAAATGAGAAACGAGATCACATCTTTCATACAGCAGGATTCTGAGTCACTTTATGAGGCTTGGGAACGTTTTAAGGATTTGTTGAGAAGGTGTTCGCATCATGGACTTTTAAAGTGGTTGCAAGTACAAACATTCTACAATGGGTTGTTTAATATGACTCGGACCAATATTGATGCAGCAGCGGGAGGAGCATTGATGGGAAATTTTTTTGATGAAAGCCTATGAGTTGCTAGAAATAATGGCTGCGAATAACTACCAATGGCCTACAGTGAGAATGAATCAGCCGAAAGCAGCAAGTGTGTATGACGTAGATTCAGTAACAGCTTAGGCTGCTCAAGTTGTACCATTGTCTGAGAAGTTTGATGCGATGGGTACGTAACCAATTCAACAAGTGACGGTGGTATGTAAGCTCTGTGCAGGAAATCATCCAAGCAATCAATGTGCAATCAATATGGAAATAGTTAATTATATTGGGAATAATAATAAGTAGGGTATGTACTCGAATACTTATAATCTAGGTTAGAGGAATCATCCAAACTTTTCGTGGGGCAACAACCAAGGTCAAATGTTAGCTCCAAGACAATATACTCCACCGAGGTTTCAGAAGCAGAACCAGTCTCAGCAAGAAAGGAAACCGAGTCTGGAAGAACTGTTAACGAAGTACATTACTAATAACAATACAAGGATAGGTAGTCTTGAAGGGTCAATGCGGAACTTAGAAAATCAAACAGGTCAACTGGCCAATGTGATGAACAATAGACCACAAGGGACCCTTCTAAGTAACACAAAAGTTAACTCGAGGAAGGAAGGGTATGAACAGTATAAGGTGATCACCCTTCGAAGTGGAAAAGAACTACAATCTAGTCACTCCAATTACACAGGAAGATGTAAAGTCCAAGAAAACAGACACAAAGGAAGAGAGTTCAGTTGTGAAGCCTAGTGAACAAAAGGAAAGCCTTGAAAGACCATCAGTACCTTTCCCAGAGAAGTTGATCAATCAAAAAGTAGAAAGACAGTTCAAAAAGCTTATGGAGGTGTTTAAGAAACTACAAATTAACATTCCATTCGCGGAGGCGTTAGAGCAGATGCCAAGTTTTTGTCAAAGAAGCGAAATCTCGCAGATTTTGAAACCATTGCCTTGACGGAGGAATGCAGTGCAATGATCCAATCAAAACTTCCACCCAAACGTATGGATCCAGGGTAGTTTCACCATACCATGCATGATTGGGAGCCAGTTCATGGGAAAAGCTCGATGTGATCCTAGGAGCAAGTGTAAATTTGATGTCATATTCGATGTGAAAGAAAATGAGATTAAAATCAATCAAGCCGACAAATGTTACCCTTCAGCTAGCCGATCGATCATTAGCATATCCAAAAAACATTATTGAGGATGTGTTAGTTAAAGTTGACAAGTTTATCTTCCCAGTAAACTTTGTAGTGTTGGATTTTGAAGCAGATTACTAATCCTAGGAAAACCTTTTTTAGCTACGGGTAAAACAGTAATTGACGTGAAAAATGGCGAGTTGACGATGAGAGTAAACAACGAAGAAATTAAATTTAACATATCATAGGCGGTCAAATTCCCAGATGATGTGGATGATTACTACTCGGTGGAAGAAGCAAAAACATCAACAAATGAGTCAGGATACAAGAGTGAAGGACCAAAGGATTGTACGCGGTCCAATGGGTATAGTAAGGAAGTAGAAAAAGAACAAAATATAGTCTCGGGAAATAAAACGGAGAGGGAAGTTGAGCCAAGCAACCCGGATACCCCTGGCAAAGTCATGTGAAAGCGAAGCGAAAGTCTGGCTGATGACTATAAATTAAGCGCTACTGGGAGGCAACCCAGGAAATTTTAAATATAAAATGGCATATTTTCATTAATATATATATATATATGTATAACATAAATAATTAGAAAAATAATAGCAATTGTTAATTTTTAAGTAGGAGTTTAAATAAATCTGATTGAGGCCAATGATAAGAATGGTTTGTTAGAAAATGTTTAGTTAGTTCTTGTTGTGTTGGTTGAATTTTTGGCGTAGGAGTTAGTTTGTAAGAGTTTGCGATCTTAGTCGTTAAATATCCGTTTACTTTAGTTAATTGATGTTAGATACTTTATATAGTTGCATACATGTGGAAGAAGTGATTGAAACTCTAGGTGAATATTTATTTCTTTAGTTGAAGTATAGATAAACATTTGTATAAGTTTGGGGGAAATATAGAAATACTTTATAAAAAAATGTAATCCTTTCGTGATTTCCATTGTTGGTGAAAGGAAAAGAAAAATTATACTCTCTTGTGCTGAAATAAAATGAGATGGAGCGTAAAACGCACTCATTTAATGAAAAGGTGAGAGGGAGCATAAAATGCACTCACCTGGAAAGAAAAAAAAAATTGATGAAGATTTTGGGAAGAAATTTAAAGGTATTTTGTGTAACCCCTATGCATATATCGAATGTTGTCTTTATTGATATTGTTGTGATAAATAGATTTTATAGTGGAAGTTGATATCTTTTACATAGTATTCGATTATATAATCTTATCTAAGGTTAATTGATTGAGAAATTGGAGAATTAAACGTTATGGATTGTGAATTCTTATGAGTTGCTACCTATGTTAAGAAGTAGGCATGACATTAACTTGAATTTGGCTAATTGTTTATGGTATGAATCTTTGAGGCCGTGTTTCAGGTTAAATTAAGCCTTTTCTTCTGAAGTAGTTGTTTGCAGGTTAGAGTGGTCTAGTAGTGGGAGAGTTGTCGTCAAGCAAACCAAAATTAACCTCATTTGTACTCTACGAACTAAAAACTAAGCACAGTAGTAAATAAGAATCGATCCCACAGAGAATTGATATTGTTTCAGATTTATTCTAATGTTTCTAACTATAAACAAGAAATAAAGATTGGGGGTTTTGAAATCAATTGTAATTAACAAAGGAAAACATAATTAAACTGATAAACATTATCAAATATGTAAAAGCTTCAATTCTTCAGTTCAATTTCACTAGTTTACAATAATAAAATAATCAAGCTAATATTATTTCTTCCTTCAATGAAACTAACAACCCTAGATGATCAGCAATCGCTCAATTATCCGAAATTCTCCTTAAGTTTAAATCTAATGTGACAAACGCCCCCACTAGATTCTAACTGTTATACAACCCAAAACTATCAGTTTAGATTTAATATGACAGAAACATTAAGAATTAGAGAATTAGGTTGTTCCAAGTAACGATCACACTATCAATGATTATTTAACTTGCCTTCTGATAATCCTAATAATATCCAAAAGCTTGCCCACAATCAAATATTACTAAGTACTACCTGTGATCAGATATAACATCGTTTGCTTAATATTATACCTTAATATAGCAGATGATAACAATTCACCAATTTAATCCTGCAGAAACCAAATTAGTAAACTAAATAACTTATAAAACATTCAACCAGATTATCAGAATAAATTTCATGCACGAAGGAATCAATAATATAACTCAACTAATATATTAACTATAATAACTAAGCTAGCATGCTGTTAAAGTCTAAGATCAAGAATAATGGATGATGAATTGTGTTGGATGATTAAAAGTATTAGGTATTTATAGATAAATCTCTAAAGCCTAGAAGAATTATAATCCAATTCTACTTCGGAAGTCTTCATTCTGTAGGTATGGCAGGATTCTAAATCCTTGTCAATCTCTACAATCCATCGTCAAATAACTTCCTTTTCAAATTAGATTCAGTTTCCAAATCCAAGTCTTCTTCAGTTTCCTTTTCCAGTTCGGCATCAATTTCCATATTTCTTTAACTCAGATTCTATATCAGATGTAGTTTCCTTCTTGACTATAACTTCATCTCCAAATCCTGTTAGGAATCATATCTTTAAGCTCCATTGTCTCAAATCCTACTTGAAATAGGAATCTGCAAGTCGACCAAAAATCATGGAATAACAGTCCTCAGCAAACGTAGAATATACTCCTTCAGCAATCTTGGCGTAATGAAACGTAGAGTATAACCTGCACCAGCACTTATCGCGATCGAAGAGTAAACCTCAGAATCGTAGAGTAACTAGCTGCCGAGTAAACTTGTCAATCGTAGAGTTCTCTCGTCAGACGTAGAGCCACTTCGCTGCTAGACTGAAAACGTAGAGTGCTGCGAGCTTGGTTATATAGTGACTCTCGGAAATCGTAGAGTGCAACTAGAAATCGCTGTGTGACTCTGTCGTGACCTTCCTGCAATCATATGGCTGCCAGACTTCCACTATAACACTACGAACGTAGAGCCATCTTTCAGCGATCGTAGAGTGCTTTGCAAAACAACATAAAATTTAGCATTAAAATATATTTTTGCAGAATCACATCAAATTCTTCCAAAGATCTATAAACACTTTAATTCAGCTCATATGACAGACAACATGCAACTAAACTAAGCATAAAGGAATAAAAATAATCAGATATTATGCACCTATCAAGTAGGTTTTGCTTGAGGGCCAGCAATGATTTAAATTTGGGGATATTTGATGAGTGATTTTTATATCATGATTTTAGTACATTTAACCTGATTATTTTGCTGTTCTTAGGTATTATTTTTTTACTTTTGATTTGTTTTATTTTATTTTATAGGATTATTGAGTAGCAGAGGAATTTATGATAATCAAGCTAATGCAGTGCAAGTATGGTAGTTTCCCGAGCATTTATAGCGGAAAGTAATTTGACTAAGTTGTTTGGGCAAATCAAGCTAAGTGCCTAGTAGAGCAAGCTGCAAAGAGGAATGCAAAGATGTAAAACTTCCGAAGTTGTGCAGCAGTGCCAAGTCATGAAGCGCAACAGTGCTAAATTATAAAGAGTTGCACAACAACTCAAGGAGATTAGGTGTAGCAGTGCTAGGTTGGGACGGAGACCGGGCGCGTGGAACGCACGCGCTGGATAGAAAAGATCTTGTTGAATATTTTATTAAAGATTTAGTTTCAAAGAAGGGAACTACCAAGTGAAGCAAAAATAAATGAATTACTGTATAACAAATTATTATAAATACTGTTGTTTAGGGTTAATAAAAAAAGGAGAAAAAAGATCAGTTAGAGAGATTTAGTTTGTTATTAGTAGCTAGGGTTAGAAAAGCATTGGGAGGATCTAAGGAATTGGAGCAAGGGCATAACTGTGACAGAGTTTTCTCTTACTCTTTACTTTATTTTCTGTGTATTCTTTAAGATGTTTTCTGGAATTAATATAGTGATTATTTTCATTAATATGAGTAGCTAATTCTTTTATTAAGATTGCAATAGAACCCTGTTAGTTTCTAGAGGCACAAAATATATCTAGAAAGGGGGTTGAATATGTTAGTTCCCTGGGACACAATGTGGATCTAGAAGGGGGGGTTGAATAGATCCTTTAAAACTTTTTCTTTTATTAATGAAAGTATAACAGTTATAGGATAGAGAATCAATTCATATACAGCGGAATAAACATTAATAACCCCTTCATAGATTCAAGCTTATTCATTGATCAGTTTACAAGTCTATAATATGATTGATATTAGATATAGCAATTCATTGATAGTAAATGACAGAAGATAAATGACACAGGAGATTTTAAGTGGTTCGGAGACGTAATAACTCCTACTCCACTCTTCTAATATAACAAGTAGGAATCCACTAAATGTTTTAGTCACAAAGACAGGGACTCTACGCCATCCTCAAGTCCAGCAGACAAGAGTTATTTTTAGCCACAAAGGCAAGGATCCTATGACCCTCCTCAACCCCTGCAGACAAGGATCCTCTGACCCATCTTGTGTCTCGCAGACTTGAGTTGTTTTTAGTCCCTCGGACAAGGATCCAATGACCCTCTTCAAGTCCAGCAGACTTGGAAACCCGGTTCACAAAGAACCCTTCAAGGCCAGCAGCCTTGGAACCTGTAGACTAAAGCCAGCAACCTTAGAATCTCTTGTACCCTTTGGTACTTAGCAAGTCCAGCAGACTTGACTTTGTTTAGTCACTTAAGACAAAGACGTCCTGCCCTCTTTGGTGTGTTGATTGCTTGTTGGGTTGTGCTGCCAAGATGAACTTTTGATCTCCTTCATCTTCAGATACTTGGCAGTTGTTGATGATCTTCTTCTGGATGCTGCTTATGATGATCGTTGAGGCCCTTCTTTCTTCTGGTACATAGCAGATGCAGATGATCACTTCCGTTGAATACTGGTTGACTTGTCCAAGTCATTTCTTTATCTATTCAGCACATAGTGTGACATACGAGAATTTTTGTAACTTATTTTAAATATTTATTAAATTAAATAAATATTTTTCGACGATTTGATTGTTGAATTAATTGATTAATTGATGTATTTGTGGTAGATTAATTTAATTATATGTGTTACATTAGTTAAATTGACGTGAAGAATTTTTATATTTAAAGTATGTATTTAATTGAATTTATTTGATTAAATACATTATTTAAATAAGTATAATGTAATTTCTAATTTAATTTAATTATTAATTAGAAATTTAGTAAATGGTCATTATTAATAAATGAGAATTTTATTTATATGACTATGTGATTTAATGTAGAATTATTCTATTTTATATATTTGATTTTATTAAGATTATTTAGTTGATTAAAGTGTGACATGAAACTATGTAATAAGCTATTTATTAAAATAAATTAGAAAGGAGGAATAAGAGTTTTTTTAAGCAAGCCAAACGAGGCCTTAAGGAAGTTGGGGTCAGTTAACCATTATGGATTAACTGACACCTATGTTTATATTAGTTTACATTATACGTATTATTATTCATCAGTTTCCAAAATTCATACAGAGAGAAAAGAGAGAGAGAGATTTGTGAGGAATTAGAAAATTGAGAAGAAATATATTCAATTGTTGCAAGTTAGAGCATTTAATCAGAGGTAATTCTTCTAATTTAAGTTTTAATTCATACTCTGAAAAGTTCTTCCATGATTATACATGTTTTGAGTTTTCTGTAAAAGACTAAATTGGCGGTTAACGCATGATACGATTATATGTATGTTACTATGTGATTATAACATGATTGATACCATGTAGGCATGATTTAAAGTGATTAAATCCATGTAATTGTACTCAATTGAGTTTTTCAAAAGTTACAGAGTATGAAAATTGTATGTCTGGTCCTCATGTACAAATTATATGCTTTAAATGGTTTATTTTAACTTGAAATTGACAGTTGGGTGTAATTATGCATGTTTAAATGAACAATACAGAGTTCAAACGGATTAATTTGGCCAATAAACGAGTTTACTGCGATTAATTTTATTAATTATATCAAAACTTCATAATAAGTATGAACAGTTAGATTTTTGGTCTTTAATTGGGTTGTATAGATTATCTGTGATGTTAAAATCACTGTTTATGGAATGGGGTTTGATTTCATATCATATATGATAATTGGGCATGTTTAATTTGACGATTAGAATAACAAGATTGGGAAATTTTGGCCTGTTTCTGCGTTCTTCGCGAACTGCAGACTGGAATTCGTAATTCTCGCCCCGGCGAGAATTTTGTGAAGCAATTCCTCGCCCCGGCGAGATTTTTGTGAAGGATTTTCTCGCCCCGGCGGGAATTTAAAAAAAAGAGTAAAAAGACGAGAGTAAAAATTTTCTTCTTTCTTTGAGATCATATTATGATATCGTAGATATACCTAAAGCTTAGGCTAAGGTATAAAATGAATGCTAAAATACTGTAATGGGTGGTAAGCATAAACCCATGGATTGTTCGATGTCAACTGAGCTATTAAAATAGAAATTTTGGATGAGAATGAGTTCTGAAGTGTTTATAATACTGTAACTAATTATTGTTACTGTTTTATAAACGGAATGTATAGGTTGATTAGAGAAACGTGAGTCTTAAATTATAGTCTACGCACGAGGCAAGTATCTTATCCTTACTTTTACGTTTACGCAAGTTTCTAAATTTCATTATCATAGAATACAAGCTTCATAATGCTATTACTTCTTGAGCAAGTTATTGTTTCTATTCCATTCAATTTCATGGATTTAATGAGACATTTTTAATTTCCTCTTTGTAATGCTTCAGTTATATAGAACGTATTCAATCGTACCTTTTGTGAGATTTAGTTTTGATTCTCGAATTATACCTTTTGAACCTTGATTGACTAGCGAACCCTTGTTGATTCGACTAGTCCATAGTTGATGAGCGTTCTAAATTCTAGAAACGTTATTGAAGTAAATCAAAACCAAACTTCCTTTGGTGCGGACTCTGATGTCAAACTGAGATGAACAACCCTTATACAAGGGATTTTATTTACGCGTTAGCGTTAAGATGTTGTGCACATACATGGTACAAAGGGCTGATCCCCTTGAGTACGAGAAGCAAGGTCCATATAGTCTTACGACTGTTAAAGGTTTAAAGTAGAAACACTTGATAACCTGGGACATAGTTCGTGGTCTTAAGACCCTCAGACGTTCTTTTGAATCTTGTCTTACATTCTTGATTCAAAAGCTAAATCTTCGATTATTCAATATCCATTAATTATTTCGCATGTTATTATTACTGTTGTTGTTATACTTGCTGGGCAATCATTGCTCACCCTTGCATAATAACATTGCAGCTAAAGTTGAAAGAACTGACGAGCCTTCCACTAGTAAAGGAAAAGGAAAAGCAAACAAGTGATGAAGACTTGTTGTATTTGCTTTATTATTGTTTATGTAATAGACTTCATTTATGTTTTCCGCACTGATGTTTATTTAAGGTTAGATGACCTGGGATTTATTTATGAATGATATTGTAACCCTTAATGGGAGATTTCTATTTCCATTAATAGTATTTCCATTATGAATGAATGGGTAGTTAGATGTGATGTGATGTATATGGATAGTGAACACCAAATCCTGAGGAAACGTAGTACTCGGATTTGGGGGTGTCACACATAGTGGTCCTTGCTTGATCATAGAGTTGTCCATTCTGGATTTGGTTACTCTAGATCTTAGCTTCTTGGTCATTCGACTCTTAGCTCATATGTCAGCCCTTTGGCATACCTCTTTGTTGCAGTGAAGCTTCTAGCTGATTGTATAGTTGGTGTTCTTGCTCTCTTGCTTACTGCGTACCAACACACACACATATTCGATTGTTGTTCTTTCTTTTGTAGTTCTCTATTTTCTTTTCGTTGGAAGCTTGCCGTTGATATCTTCCCGTTGCACTTCTTTCTGTTGGAGACTAACTTTCTGCAGATTTGTTTATTGTACCACTGAGCATTTTGCTTCCCTAATTCTGCTAGTGATGGCTGAGTTAGCATCCATTAGCTGGTACCAATGTGGTGGAGTCACATGCGCTGTCTGTTGACTGTTGCAGATATGACTGTTTGTGCTCCACTCAACTTGGTTATATATTATACTCCTTTATATATTCAGCAACTCATCTTGGAGCAGCAATCTTGAGTGCCCTAATATCTTTAATCCGGCTGGCACTTTCTTACTTGCTCTATGATCATCTTAGGTGTAGCCTTAATCTTAGATCGTAGAGTGAACTGCTTGCTTCCAACTGAAGACTGTTGCCATTGTTCGTAGAGTTTACTGCTAACTTCAGTTGTGGCCTTGTGCTCTCTTGGAGTTCGTAGAGTGGCTGACTGTACTTGCATTTCTCTTTGACGTGCTCCTTACTACACTGCAGTTTGTTCTTCCCTTATGCTCTTTGATATCCATTTAGCCTTTCGTTTCAGAGCATAGCGTTTATGATCTGTGTTTGAGCCATTGCTAGTGTGCTTTATCATAGAGGACTTGTTCTATGTTCTTTAGGTGTTGGCTTTGCTGCTGTGATATAGAGGACTGCTCTATAATCTTCTTGTTTGTTGTGGCACCTTTGATGTAGAGGACTGCTCTACTTTAATCTTCAGACATTCTTCCTTTAGTCACAGAGTGTTGCTCTATGATCTTTTGCTTTGTTTTGCTGAGACTGCATGAGTGCTTCTATTTGTCTTTAGACATATCTCTACGATCACTTGATCTTGCTGAATTTTTCATGCTCTACGACCTTTGCTTTGATGCAGGTCTAGAGCCTTAATGGATCGTAGAGTGATTACTTAACCTTGTCCTTTGATCTCTGTCATGGCTTGATGCTTTGGTTATATTCAGAGATCTTGTTATGTCTGATGGCTCATGCTCAACTTGCTTGGTAGTCTTGAAGATTGCCACCTTATCTTTGAGTGCTTCAGCAGTGACTGCTCTACGTTGTTGCTTTGATTACACACTGTTCATGGGAGTCGTAGAGTGGCTTGCTTGAACTGACTCTACGAACCCATGTTAGCACAACGACTTTCTTTTTGTAGTGTATGCTCTACGATTCTGAGTAAGCCCTTGTTTTGCCGAGTCATACTATACGATTGCCTTGCATGCTCTTTGTTGGCATGCACAGCTCTACGATGCTCTGTTAGTGCTGCCGAGTAAGCTCTACGATCTGCTGAGCCTGTTGCTGTTCTTGCCTGGTAGACTCTACGATCTTGGATTTTAGTACTATAATGCCGAGGTAACTCTACGTCCAGTCGAGGCGGTTCTACGTGCTGCCGAGAGTGTTCTACGTCCGGTCGAGGCAGCTCTACGTCTTCCTGGCAAGTCCTGTGATGGCATACTTGGCTCTGCGATGTTTGATTGACTGCTCTTCGATCCTTCGCTTAGTCAGTGCAGTGCTCTACGTTCAGTTTGGCCCCTTGTTTGTACATATATCATTACAGCATATATGATCAACCTAACAAGTTTGATCTTTTTTTTTATATTCTATGTCCTTGTACATCAAATTTATTTAAGGACTTTACAAAGCCTAATCTTACACACATGTTTTGATCAGATCGATATTCATTCAGCTCAGATCAACCTAACATATTTGATCTACTAAGTCCTTGTACATCATATTCATTTAAGGACTTTACAAGGCTTTTAACAGTGTGAATGTTCTTCTTATCATTCTGTCATCAATCAAATCACATATAATGAATAAAGGTAATCTCATGCAGATCTTATAACATTCTCCCCCCTATGATGATGCATTAGATGATCGCATGCAGATTCCTAACAATCTCCCCCTATTTGATGATGACAAAAACACTCATAGCATAACATTCAATTCAAGCAATACATGCAAGTGTATGAGTGCTGATGTGACTTAAGATACAGTAAGTCACTGTATTACTAGACCAAAATGAAACGATGTGCATTTAATATAGTCATTTACATCATATCAAGAAATTAAAACATATGCAGTTCACAGGCTATAATAATATAATTAAGGAGATCCTAGTTACTATCATAGTATAGTTACTTCCTCCTTGCTTTGTTATAGATATACCTTCTTCTTGATGTTGGTTTGTGACTGCTTTCTCCTGATGTCGTCCTCTTTATTCTGTTGTGTCCTTCTCTGGCACCTGTTCCCCCTTACTTCTTGTTGATTCTTCTCATGGCTCACTTCTTGCTGGTTCTTCTTCTTCTTCTCCTTGCTCCCCCTCAGTTGTTGGTGCTTCCTGTTTGTTCTTCTTTTTCTCCTTCAGCTCCTTTCTTGTCATACTAGCACTTGTCCTCTTTTTGTTCTTCGTATGCTTCATCTTTTTCTCCCCCTTTTTGTCATCAATCACTTGGGAGAGATACTGCACATGCGTAATGAGTTGTTCAACTAGGTAAGAGGTATTACCAATTTCCATTTTTACCTCCTGCTGGCCAAGTTCCAATTGCTGAGTGAGAGACTGGCTGAGGTTTTCCACTTTAGTTGACAGAGTCTGAAGAGAGTGTGCATTCTGTTGTTGAAGTTTCAAAGCCTCAGATTTCTGTTGTTTAATTAACTTGAGATATATCTGATCTCGTTGATGTAGCTTTAAGGACATGTCTGTGAAAGAGGCTTGCAGCTTTTGGTAGAATTCATTGTCTTCTTCTCCAGGTATCTTCTTTGCTGCGTTTGTGACTGAAGAAATGTTTCCAAGCAATTCTTCTGAGTTCTTCAGCAACTCTTGGTCAAGCGATAGGTCTTCAAGGATTGGGGTTGTTGACTTGGCCTTCTCGCTCTTGTAGATGTTCTCAAAAGCAGTGACAATGTCGAATAATTCTCCGGTGGATGAGGAAGGGATATCAGAAGGTATGTTATGCCTTATACCAATGTCAGGGAGTTTGATGGTTGCAGTCGTAGAGTTAGGGGGTTCCACAACCACTGTCTCTACGAACTGCTTTGCTGGCATACTGTTATCACTGTTTTTCAACACATAGTATGGAATGTATATACCTTCAGCATGGCAGTAAACTTTGAAGTGTCGAGTGTCCTTGATCAGCAACTTTGGATAAGATTGAACTCTTGGGAAGTTCTGAGAGATCAACTTCAGATTTGGAAATTGTGAGTAGCACCAGCTGATGAAACTTGTATCTTTAAACTCAATGGCCTTTAACCAGGGCATCCACGGATAAAACCATGTCAATTGTTCGCTATTAGGATCATACAGAACTGTGGTGCGATCAAGCTCAATGTCTTGAAAATTGTTGAGAAGATCCTCTATTGTCATAGACACCACTTTCATTTCACCATCTCCATTGTCTATCCATCTAGTTGGCAACACAGCTTCAGGTTTATCGGTTGCCTCTAGTACAATCCTTCTTCTCATTCGAGTGCTTACTGGTTTGAAGTGGCTCTCTGATGCACTGCTGTTAGTATCAGAGTCCAGTTGTACTTCCTTATCATCCATTGGTTCTTTTCCTTTACCAGTGACTCTAGTACTTTTTTCTTTCGAACTTGTTTCCTCCACAGAAGTTTCCCTTGATTTTTCAACTGACACATCAGTTGGCTGATTCTCATCACTTGCTTCCATGTCCTCATTATCTTCAGTTGATTCATTTGGGCTCTTTTCAACAGACATATATATGTCCTCTCTTTCTGCTATGCTTGTGTTTTCATGCTTTCCAGAAGTTTCATTAAGGGAATCTGCAGCTTTTGCTTGATCTCCTTCACCATCACCTTCTTCAAGATCATATGTCACAGATGTAGTTTCTTCTTTGCTCTTACGGCCTAAATGCTTCGTTATCTGCCTCAGTCTTGCACTCTGTCTTCTTAAGGGTTTGACCATTGATGCTTCTGATGCTTCTTCCTCTTCTGTAGATTCTTCTTTTGAGGAGGAAGAGTTCTTCTTTGGGGATGCCTCAACTTTTACCTTCTTCTTGAGTGATTTTGAGCGAATGGGCTCAGGGGATGAAGATTCTTCAGACTGAGATGATTCATCCTTCAGTGCACTAGCTTTCCTCCTTCCTTTGCTGGTCTTTGCAGTTCCTCTGTTGCTACCAGAAATTTTCAATCTCTTGTTTTCCATGGGATTTTTCTTCCAGTTATCAAATAATTTTGGCGACATGACTTTGTTGACATTTAGGGTTTCTCCCTCATCGCCCCTAATTTTGTTCTTCAGCTTCTTCTTCAGTATGATACTTAAAAATCTTCCATAGTATATCTTTAGTGCAGGTTTGTCTGAAGATTTTACCCTTTTAACATCTTTGACCAACCAATCATACAGCAACGCTCCAAAGTTCATCTTCCTTTTCATGACAATGGCAGTCATGATCTTCATTTGTAAATCGCTTACTGTGTCATGTGCAGTCTCTTTGCACAGAATGCACTTGCCCACAATTTCGGCTAGAAATTCAAACTCCTCAGGGAATTCCTTTTTCTTCATTCCTCTTACATGAGGATTCCTTACATAGCCCATCAACCTCTTTCCTTCATCAGAGTCGATTTCGTCTAGTGATGACAGACCCTGGTTGGCAAAATCTAAACACTAGTTGATTTCTGCAGCATCTTTAGTTTGGTTCCTCGTACCTTAGTGGTCATAGAATCACCGTCGATTGTTACATTCTGGTGGATCTCTTTAATAAGATCAGAGTAGATCTTTGTGTTTGACCCCAAGCACTCTGAGAATCCTGCGAGCTTCACACTCTCAAGAATTTCTTTGAATTTCTCACCAGTTTCTCCAAATTTGTCGAACCCAAGTTGAATGCCTGACACGACTTGGCAATTTTCCATAGTGAGGGTTTTTGAAGAAGAAGCTACTTGACTTAGAATGGAGACTTGAAGTGATTAGAGTTCTGGGGTTTCTGGAGGTCGCTGGTTCTGATTTGCTGAAGATTTGATGGTTCTAGGGTTTTGAGAGATCGGCAGAGCCTTATGGGAGGAATGATGTTGATAACTGATAGGGAAGAGCAACCGTCAGTGTTTGAAATCTTACCGACCTTAGTTCCCTCCTTTTATCAAGTACACGTGTGAGAGACCCATTAGCTGAACGTGGCTAATTGTGATAAAACTTCCATAACTGTTGTACGTCAGTTACTAAATATGTGGCCCATGTCCTTTTGACTTTTGACTTAGTCCGTTCGTAGAGTAACTTAATGTCATAGCCCTCAACTCTACGAACATGTCCAGCTCAGTCATACCTACTGCTGCTCAGATGTTGTCTTGCTCTTATCTTGCAGATCTTGATGAGAGAATCTCCATTTAGGCCCGTAGTTGCTTTCTTCTGAAATAGGTAATCATTAAAGAACCCTATTTTCTCTTGGCATCCGAGATGATAATATTTATGCATTATATCTGACTTTGTAGTAGAGCAGAGTCAACATACTAAATGAAGATTTTCCCTTGGGACCAGCTTCTTTCTCTTCTAGAGAGCCTCATGATTAACTCTCTTCTAAGGGATCGACATTTCTCCTTTGTTTCTTTTACACTTTAAGTTATGGAGAATTTTTGGTGGTGCATTCTCATTCAGTCTTTTGACATGACTTAGATAGCTCAAAAAGGGCAGGCTTCTAGGTTTAACAACTTAGGGCTTGGTTTGTCCCTGAGGCGCTTATCTGAAGAAAGACTATTTGGATATGGTGTATACAATGTCATCACTGTACTCCTTGGTTTTGGTTAGATATAAAGTGCGGGAGTGGTGTTTAATAAGCTGTGGTCGTAGAGTCAACATACTCTACGATCATGATGTCAACCCTAATGACTCTACGACTTTGAATAGTATGGCAGACCTGGTTTGACAGTCGTAGAGTTTATGATGAGGATTCATTTGGTTCATTAGCCACAGAGTTTTGGGACTCTAAGTCTGGGACAGGGTTAGGGATTTATAGGAGCTTTATTTTGCTTGAGTCATGAAATGGTTGGGATCAAGGACTTGATTTGTCTCTTAATCTGCTGGAGAACTCTTGACCCTGCATGCTTACATTCCCTTTGTTTAAAAGAAAATTTCTTTTGCGCCCAAGGCTGTAGCTCTGTGGCTCTTTCCATCTTGCAGCTTCACATTCTTCGCCTCTTCAATTTCCCCGACTCCTTATTAAATAGAGCTTTGCTGAACTTATCAGATTGTTGCTTCCCCATAGTTGATACTTTCATTTCAGATGAAAGTCCATCTTTCTTTATCTGATTGTAGAGCCTTCTCTTTAGCACTGGTCACTCTACGACCCTTCCATCTGTACGCATTCATAGAGTTTGATGAAGACTTGGACTCTACGATCCTTTCATTTACACTGTGATCGTAGGGTTGATGAAGACCTGGGTCTTTGTACTGCTTCTTGAGAAGCTGCATTGTGCTGAATGGAGCTCCAACGTCTGAGAGGGATTTTCTGGAGAATTATGCTATTGCTGTTTTTCAGAAATTTATTGATGAGGGTCATTCTTTTCTAACTTCTTCCTTGAATGTGTTTGAGTGAGGGTAGAGCGATCATGATACCTGTGGTGAATACAAATTTCTAACTTGGTACCCAATATTCTTTGGGTCCTGCTGGGTTAGTTCTTTTGAAAGCTCAAGTCTTCTCCAGACTATATCTTCACAATTTATGCAGTTTAAATAAGATGATAATCGAGCATGTTGTATGAGAGTGAGAGCGATGAGTGTGAAACAGATGTAGATTCTCAACCTTTTCTTTAGATAAGTATTTACCCATCATTTATGTTCCAGGTATTTGAATTTTGGTAGAGTAGTGGTTAGTTCTGTGAGTTGAACATAGATGGTTCGTAGAGTTGATCAGTCTCTGTGATCCTTCAGTGTGCAGCGTCAGACATGACTACATTCTACAACTTTTCAAATGCTTGGATCATGAGATAATGCATTACTCATCATATAAGGTGTGAGAACTAAGGTAGGATCACTTTAAGTATATTCACTCCATAAATATCAGTGTTAGACCGTATGTGGTGATATTCATTGTATACAATCCCTACACGGATTTTCACATCTAATCGCAGACTCTCAATGTCAAGATAATGAATTTAATGAGGCAGTGCACACAGTAGCAATTGCAAACTAGTTTAGACATGTTTAGCAACAAGATGAAAGAATATACTATTTGCACAGACTTTAGACCATCAACTTAAGGATTTTATTTTCAGCCTCAAATATGGATAGACAGCCAAGTGATTGTTAAATAATCACTTACTTTCCTTTTCCTTTTGGGGTAGAAAATGATTTCTTGATATGCTTACTGAAGTATGAAGATATGCAGCTATGCAGTATATATATTATCAGTTAAAGACATTTGTATTTTAGGGAGATAGGATAGATACCTCACTGATGTCAATTTCTTGACAGTCAGTGGTGCTGCTAGCAACAATGCATTGTTTAGTTGAACTTTCTCAGGCCATTGCTAGTCTCATCATTTGTTCCTTCATTGTGCTCCATTGGCTGATACTTTGATCATATCTTTGAATTGTGCACTTGCTTAGTTATGACATCCCATAATCATTGATAAGCCTGAATGAACTTCTGAGTTCATATCTGGCAGAGTGGGAATATGTCATATGTGTTAAGAAGCTCATAGGATCGTCGTAGTAAGTGTATGGTGCATTATCTTTTGGATAACCCCTTGTTCATCCTTTGTAGGACTTCACAAACATCTTGGGTGGAGATGCAGATTTTCTGTTTAATGGAGAGTATCTACGATCTTGCTGCATCTGTCTACTTCCTCCTTATGAAATGGTCGATATGCTTAATGACATCAGCATGCCTGGTGATGATGAGTTTTCCTTTAAGTCCATGGAATAGCCTGGATAGTTTTAAGACAGTTTTTCTCCTGCACAAACAATTTTCAACTGTTAGCTCATTGTCTCGTCAACCAATACCTAGACTTCGAACTGATCTAGATTTGTGTCATGGATCTACTCAAAGCGTTAGCTTTAGCATATTCATGAGAACCTACTCTGATACCAATTGTTAGTTCCCTGGGACACAATGTGGATCTAGAAGGGGGGTTGAATAGATCCTTTAAAACTTTTTCTTTTATTAATGAAAGTATAACAGTTATAGGATAGAGAATCAATTCATATACAGCGGAATAAACATTAATAACCCCTTCATAGATTCAAGCTTATTCACTGATCAGTTTACAAGTCTATAATATGATTGATATTAGATATAGCAATTCATTAATCATAAAGTAAATGACAGAAGATAAATGACAAAGGAGATTTTAAGTGGTTCGGAGACGCAATAACTCCTACTTCACTCTTCTACTATAACAAGTAGGAATCCACTAAATGTTTTAGTCACAAAGACAGGGACTCTACGCCCTCCTCAAGTCCAGCAGACAAGAGTTATTTTTAGCCACAAAGGCAAGGATCCTATGACCCTCCTCAACCCCTGCAGACACGGATCCTCTGACCCATATTGTGTCTCGCAGACTTGAGTTGTTTTTAGTCCCTCGGATAAGGATCCAATGACCCTCTTCAAGTCCAGCAGACTTGGAAACCCGGTTCACAAAGAACCCTTCAAGGCCAGCAGCCTTGGAACCTGTAGACTAAAGTCATCAGCCTTAGAATCTCTTGCACCCTTTGGTACTTAGCAAGTCCAGCAGACTTGACTTTGTTTAGTCACTTAAGACAAGGACGTCATGCCCTCTTTGGTGTGTTGATTGCTTGTTGGGTTGTGCTGCCAAGATGAACTTTTGATCTCCTTCATCTTCAGATACTTGGCAGCTGTTGATGATCTTCTTCTGGATGCTGCTTATGATGATCATTGAGGCCCTTCTTTCTTCTGGTACATAGCAGATGCAGATGATCACTTCCGTTGAACACTGGTTAACTTGTCCAAGTCATTTTTTTATCTATTCAGCACATAGTGTTCCTTGCTTGATCATAGAGTTATCCATTCTGGATTTGGTTACTCTAGATCTTGGCTTCTTGGTCATTCGACTCTTAGCTCATATGCCAGCCCTTTGGCATACCTCTTTGTTGCAGTGAAGCTTCTAGCTGATTGTATAGTTGGTGTTCTTGCTCTCTTGCTTACTGCGTACCAACACACACATATTCAAGTGTTGTTCTTTCTTTTGTAGTTCTCTATTTTCTTTCCGTTGGAAGCTTGCCGTTGATATCTTCCCGTTGTACTTCTTTCCGTTGGAGACTAACTTTCTGCAGATTTGTTTATTGTACCACTGAGCATTTTTCTTCCCTAAGTCTGCTAGTGATGGCTGAGTCAGCATCCATTAGCTGGTCCCAATGTGGTGGAGTCACATGCGCTGTCTGTTGACTGTTGCAGATATGACTGTTTGTGCTCCACTCAACTTGGTTATATATTATACTCCTTTATATATTCAGCAGTTCATCTTGGAACAGCAATCCTGAGTGCCCTAATATCTTTAATCCAGCTGGCACTTTCTTACTTGCTCTACGATCATCTTAGGTGTAGCCTTAATCTTAGATCGTAGAGTGAACTGTTTGCTTCCAACTGAAGACTGTTGCCTTTATTCATAGAGTTTACTGCTAACTTCAGTTGTGGCCTTGTGCTCTCTTGGAGTTCGTAGAGTGGCTGACTGTACTTGCATTGCTCTTTGACGTGTTCCTTACTACATTGCAGTTTGTTCTTCCCTTATGCTCTTTGATATCCATTTAGCCTTTCATTTCAGAGCATAGCGTTTATGATCTGTGTTTGAGCTATTGCTAGTGTGCTTTATCATAGAGGACTTGTTCTATGTTCTTTAGGTGTTGGCTCTGCTGCTGTGTTATAGAGGACTACTCTATAATCTTCTTGTTTGCTGTGACACCTTTGATGTAGAGGACTACTCTACTTTAATCTTCAGACATTCTTCCTTTAGTCATAGAGTGCTGCTCTATGATCTTTTGCTTTGTTTTGCTGAGATTGCATGAGTGCTTCTATTTGTCTTTAGACATATCTCTACGATCACTTGATCTTGCTGAATTTTTCATGCTCTACGACCTTTGCTTTGATGCAGGTCTAGAGCCTTAATGGATCGTAGAGTGATTACTTGACCTTGTCCTTTGATCTCTGTCATGGCTTGATGCTTTGGTTATATTCAGAGATCTTGTTATGTCTGATGGCTCATGCTCAGCTTGCTTGGTAGTCTTGAAGATTGCCACCTTATCTTTGAGTGCTTCAGCAGTGACTGCTCTACGTTGTTGCTTTGATTGCACACTGTTCATGGGAGTCGTAGAGTGGCTTGCTTGAACTGACTCTACGAACCCATGTTAGCACAACGACTTTCTTTTTGTAGTGTATGCTCTATGATTCTGAGTAAGCCCTTGTTCTGCCGAGTTATACTCTACGATTACCTTGCATGCTCTGTATTGGCATGCACAGCTCTACGATGCTCTGTTAGTGCTGCCGAGTAAGCTCTACGATCTGCTGAGCCTGTTGCTGTTCTTGCCTGGCAGACTCTACCATCTTGGATTTTAGTACTATAATGCTGAGGCAACTCTACGTCCAGTCGAGGCGGTTCTACGTGCTGCCGAGAGTGTTCTACGTCCGGTCAAGGCAGCTCTACGTCTTCCTGGCAAGTCCTGTGATGGCATACTTGGCTCTGCGATGTTTGACTGACTGCTCTTCGATCCTTCACTTAGTCAGTGCAGTGCTCTACATTCAGTTTGGCCCCTTGTTTGTACATATATCATTAAAGCATATATGATCAACCTAACAAGTTTGATCTTTTTTTTATATTCTAAGTCCTTGTACATCAAATTTATTTAAGGACTTTACAAAGCCTAATCTTACACACATGTTTTGATCAGATCGATATTCATTCAGCTCAGATCAATCTAACATATTTGATCACTAAGTCCTTGTACATCATATTCATTTAAGGACTTTACAAGGCTTTTAACAGTGTGAATGTTCTTCTTATCATTTTGTCATCAATCAAATCACATATAATGAATAAAGGTAATCTCATGCAGATCTTATAACATTCTCCCCCTATGATGATGGATTAGATGATCGCATGCAGATTCCCAACAGAATAGATTCTTTAAAAACTTTTTGCGTTTTCTTCTCTTTTTTCAAAAAGGGTGACTTAACAGTTTAGTTAATAAATTAAATAATTAAGCACAACGGAATATGATTTGTAAGAACCCCTTGTAGAAATAGAATTGGTATAGAAATAATAACACAGTGATAAAGCAGTTATAGTAGTTATGGCAATTAAGAAGTGCAAAGAGATAGAGACAAGGTTTTAAGTGGTTCGGAGAACACAAGACTCCTACTCTACTGTTCTACTCCTCGAGTAGCAAATCCACTAAGGATATCATTACAACTGAATCACAAAGATTTCTTCAAGACCTGCAATCTTGGAACACTAGTACACAACGTACTCTTTAAAGCCAGCAGCCTTGGAACTCTGTAAACTAAGACCAGCAGCCTTAAAATCTCTTGTACCCTTTGGTACTCAGCAAGTCCAGCAGACTTGACTTAGGTCGGTCACCTATTGACCCTTTCACTTGATAGATAGTGATTGTTGTGTTGCTACTGAGTCGCTTAACGCATATGGTTTGATAAACTCAGCAGCGAAGCAAGATGTTTCCCTTTGGATTGTAGAATGATATTGTTTCAGATATTATGTTCTTTTCGTTGTACTTGCTTGATCTGAAACTTTAATCCGTCTACCTTAAGTAGATGCTCCTGAGAAATCTTTCCGTTGAAATATAGTCGTTGCATCTGGTTCTTCTGTTGAGATGTGTTGCTGATCTTAGGAGTAGTTTATTCCTTGTTGACTGCAGTAGTGGGGTGAGTCAGCTTCCATTAGTGTGAACCAAGATAGTGGTAGGAGTGATGTTCTGACTATCTTACAGATTATAGTTGTTTGTTCCCCACTTATTTGTTTAATATTCAACAACTATCTTGGGCAGGTCATTCTACTGTTTATTCGTTATGGGCAACTTAGAATATTCATTTTAGATCTGACTTGCTCGTCTGACTTCCTGACTCTACGTTCTTGCTACTCGTAGTGTCGTCAGTGTGTTTGTAGAGTTGCAGCTCTACAGTCGATTGATATTTGCAGTCATTGTGATCTTCATACTTCATTTAGATCAACCTGAAGTAGCATCATAACTTGGCCTTTATGTTCTTCTGGCGAGGTGCTGATTTAGTCTGTGAGCACTGGCAGAGATTTCTCTATGATATGAGAGTTTGTCTTGTGATGCAGAGGCATCCCTACGTTCTGCCAAGGAAGCTCTACGTCTTGCCGGGGAAGCCTCTATGTCCTACCGAGGAAGCCTCTACGTCCTGCCGAGGAAGCCTCTACGTCCTACCTAGGAAGCTCTACGTCCGGCCAAGGAATCTCCATGCCCTGCCAAGGAAGCTCTACGTCCTGCCGAGCAAGCTCTACAATCGGATGGTAAAACCAGCGATGGCAAGCCTTGACTGCGAGGTTGGGCTGATTGCTCTACGACCTTTTACTGGGAGTATGGCAGTACTCTACGATCAGCACACAAGATCAACCTAACAAGTTTGATCTTTTCTATTCTAAGTCCTTTGTACATCACTTTCAAAAGGACTTTACAAATTGCTTAGATATGATAGATATTCAACACAACTTGGATTATCTTAACACATTTGATCTTCTTTGTTCTAAGTCCTTGTGCATATGTCTTACATTAAGGACTTCACAATTTTAGCTACTGATATACATATTTCATTAAGAGCACAACATCAAATTTAAACCATGATTCCTAACAAACCCAATGAGTAGTTTATATTACTTCACTTTCTAATGATATAATTAGTTGTTAATTATTTGTTTATCATATTCTGGGCTTAACATTATAATTATCTGATCAATAATTATTTAATTTATTCTGGATGAAATTAGAAAATAGATTCTAGGATTAGATCAAGAATATGATAACAAGTTTTTTAATTGTTCTAATGTGTTTAATGATTAAATTGTATATGGGATAGGAATATACCTATGTATTGCGTGTAACTTATGAGAATTGGTGCTAAGTAGTTAATCATAATCGGTTTACATAGGAATATAGTAAATTGATTTGATTAAATGATATTTTTATATAAATCTTGGATAAAGATTTTATAGAACTGTTATGAATTCTCTGTTGGCAAATTGTTAAATAATTAATTTATCATATATGAGAGTGATGAAATATAAGTGAATCATTGGGAGAAATTATGATCTTAAACTTCTATTACAGTAAATTCTTTATGTGATTGGTAAATTATTTTCTTTATAATTAATGCATGATATTGATTTCGATTGTTTAAATAAAGTTGAATTAACTAGGAATTAGTAGTTGGATTAGTTGATTGACCTATCCTCGTGGGATCGACACTCCTTATCACTTTATTATTTGATTGACCGTGTATACTTGCACGTAATTTTGCTAGTATAGAATTAGGCAAACAGTTATCCAAGTTCGATCAACTGACATGATTACAATTAGGAATTACCACCTAACGTCAACAAACACATTCATCATCAAACTATTAAAAAAAATCAAATATTCAAATCCAAAGAAATTAACTTTTAAACTATTTAACCAAAATAAAGAAATTTAGACATGAGATAATCATGATTTTGCAAATATTCTACTTGAGTTAATACAACCTGAAAACCTCAACCAATGAAAGTGCAAAGTAATTATTATTGTATTAATTACTATTTTTATTAACCACTAGGTACTTAGTTTCTTTTAAAAATACTTTAATTGTATTATTAAAAATCCAAGATATTACACTATATATAAAATATTTATCTTCTGCGAGGAAACCAATGCAATTTATTGGCATTTATGAGCATGTTCAATGTGCACTCAGTTAGTAATTTTCTAATCTCAGACCTAGTGAGCAATTTCAAGGTCCTATAGAATGTAATCTAAACTGAAACTAAGTAGTAATATGGACCACACAATGTGACTATGTTAAATCTACAATAAAACGTAGCTAGCATAACCTATAAACCATATGCCTGTATATCATAACTTTAAAAACAGTGGCTTTAGTGAGAGCTAGGCCAAACAATCAACATATATTAACATTAAATGGATGAAAATGGACATACTTATGTTAAAGTCAGTGCTACATTTAACATAAACAATACATATTAGAGGACTTGAATTCTAAGTGTTGCTAAAAAAAATCTGATATGAAAAAGCCCAACTTTTTTTCTATTGGGAATAAGGTTGCAATGTTATATTACTCCAACAATTGTAATGAACCTACAACACCCATCAATTGTTATACTTATTCACAAGGATGACTGAAATGGTAAGAAAAAATAAACTAAAATTAACAAATATCTATAATCCAGTTTACTTCCGCTTATCAGGTTAAAATGATATTGAGGGCCATAAATCTATCCTCTGGCATCATTACAAACTTTGAAGTGTCTCATTTTCAGCATTCATTTTTGCTTAGTTATGTTCTTATAGAGAAAAGGGTTAGGACCCTATTTAAGATTTGACCATGAAGTTCAGGTCATAAAAATGAAATTTAAGAACTTGTAAGACACCATCGTTTTTGTCAGGCAAAAGTGTTGCAAAGAAAATGACTTTCGATATTTCTAGTTGACTATCTCCTCAATATAATGGATCAAATTGAAAAATCTTACAGAGAAGACAGTGATTGCTCATATTAATCATATATTCACTTCCTCAAAAAGTAGTTTTGTTCTCGGCCTAATGTCTAAGCATAAACTAAAACTCAATGGTACATGAATCATGACACTATCATACCATGTTATGGTTAAGTTTTGAGTTAAAACCACTAACTACAAAATATCACAAGGTAAAGCCTAACGTTTGAACACAATTTAGATAGACTTAACATATATTATGAGAATCTTCTAGAAACATTGGCAACTTCATGCCTAATCATAGAGAAAACACATATTTGTGTGTGAACAACTGCATAATAGGTATCAATAAATTGCCAAAAAATTGGATTTCTCATATATGAGAATATGCAGAGTGACAAAATAAGACATCAAAAAGTATAAGAATAACGTCTCTTACACAAACAAATACACACATACATACATGTGTCTGTATATATAAATCATTTTAGTAAGTAATGGAATACGGAGGAACAAAGTTGTTGGAAAAAAATACCTTTGAAAAAATTGACAGGTCTTTGGGTCTTTGCAGTTGGGGCATCTGCAATTTGGATAGAAAGAGCCGAGTTTTTGATGCGAAGATGAAGTTGGGGGGGAAATTTTGGGATTAATGATAATCCCTTTAGCCGTAGGAAATATTCTTCACACAACCAATTATTTATCTTGCTAATTGCGGCAAAATTTAGCGCTAAGTTTTTCTTTCTCCCGCGTAAACTATGGCTAGGGAAGAGAGGAGAAACCCAAATTGGTAAAGAAGAAACCTAGCTAGCCCATCTCTCTAATTGAAACATCGAATTTTGCCCAAGGAAAAGAGGTGAAACCCAATTGATCTCTGTTTCATGCTTTCAAGACCACGCACGCACACATTGAGGGAGTATTCTGTTCTGCACGCACACAACTGAGGGAGTACTGATCTATTCCAAAAAAAAAAGAGTTTGATAACATTTAAAAAAAAACAACTCTTTTAGAAATAATATATTATATGTAAAATTATTATTTCAGAAACTTAACATTTGTAATCTAATCCACAAAAAGAGTCATAATTATTATAATTTTGTTTATTGTCAATTTATAATATTTTAAAATTTAAATTATTGCAACTTAATATTTTAATTAATACAATTAATATTGTAAATTAATTAAAACTTATTATTAAGAATAAAATTTTTATTAAAATATTAATTACATTACAATTTGAATTGTAGTATATTATATATAAACTAAAGAATAGACTCAAATTTAACTCTTTCTGTAGAACATATGTGTATTTTTTTTGGCATTTGTGCTCTATTCCACAAAAGAGCATCACTATCTTCTTCTTCTTTTTCTTTTTTTTCTCTTTTTTTCTCATGAACAATGTATGAAATTTTAAAGTTTAACGTAATGTAAAGTTATTTACTCTATAGTTTATTAAAAGAAATAGTCGATATTGTAAGTTACTAAAAAAGTGTTATTAAAAGTAAATTTACTACTGTAAAAAATTTAATGTATTCATATTACAATTTATATTCATCACAATTAATTCTAAAAAAATTATTTAGAACAAAATAGTGACCAATTTTAGCTCTCACATAAAGCATCTAAACAATAATATATAGTGAGTAATAATTCCTTCAGTAATAGTTTTTTCTCGCAAATTTTGTTGGGTATGATATGATTCCTTATTGGATTTGGATTTAGGTATTATCTAGTTCCTTATTGGATTTAGATTTAGGTATTACCTAGAATCCGTTTTGGTTTAAGGAAAGTTATCTTTCCAAAATATACTCAATTTAGTATTTCCTATCCTATTTGGTTATGGAATTTCCTATGGCCTATAAATATAGGTGCTAGGATTTTGGGGAGAGACAATTCAGAGACATTCAGATTCATTCAGAAGTATTCTAATAATTCTCTCTCTATCTTGTATTCTTCAAATATTTATTTAGTGGATTTCTTCTGTCTTCTCCGTGGTTTTTCCCGATTTGGGTTTTCACGTAAAACCTTGTGTTATTGTCTTTATCTTTCTGCGTTGATTTATTGTGTTTGTTATAGTTTGTCATAACAAACTGGTATCAGAGCCTGGTTAATATCGATCCATACTATGGCATTGAGTTCGACTTCATCAACGAAATTTGATATTGACAAATTTGATGGGAATATTAGTTTCAGTCTTTGGCAGGTTCGGATGAAGGTTGTTCTTACTCAGCAAGGCTTGAAGAAAGCCATTGTAGGGAAGCCAGTGAAGCCTGTAGATATGTTTGATACGGATTGGGAGACGAAGAAAGCTAGCGAGATGTCTGAGTCAGAATGAAAAACTATGGATGATAAAGTACTTTCGGCAATTCAGTTGTGCTTTTTGAATGATGTGTTGCGAGGCTTGTTTGAAGATATCAGCATGGATCATAGAGTTACTGTTGTCCATTGTGATAGTCAGAGTGTTATACACTTGACCAAGGATCAGATGTATCATGAGAGGACGAAGCATATTGATGTTAGGTATCATTTTGTTCGAGACATTATTGAAGATGGTGACATTAAGGTCTTGAAGATTGGTACTACAGACAATCCAGCTGACATGTTAACAAAGCCGTTACCACATACCAAGTTCGAACATTGTTTGGACTTGGTTAGTGTTCGATGCATTTGAGCTCTGCATTTGAGAAGAGGGGGAAGTTCACCGTTTGTGCTATATTTGGAGGATTCAAGTCAAGGTGGAGATTTGTTGGGTATGACATGATTCCTTATTGGATTTGGATTTAGGTATTATCTAGTTCCTTATTGGATTTGGATTTAGGTATTACCTAAAATCCGTTTTGGTTTAAGGAAAGTTATCTTTCCCAATTATACTCAATTTAGTATTTTCTATCCTATTTGGTTATGGAATTTCCTATGGCCTATAAATAGAGGTGCTAGGATTTTGGGGAGAGACAATTCAGAGACATTCAAAGACATTCAGATTCATTCAGAAGTATTCTAATAATTCTCTCTCTATCTTGTATTCTTTAAATATTTATTTAGTGGATTTCTTCTGTCTTCTCCGTGGTTTTTCCCGATTTGGGTTTCCACGTAAAACCTTGTGTTATTGTCTTTATCTTTCTGCGTTGATTTATTGTGTTTGTCATAGTTTGTCATAACAAATTTTCATCATAAATTGGCGCCAAAAATCCTTCTATCACCTCAAGTTTATGAGGAAAAAAATATAAATTGTGAAAGATGTTTCTTTCGCTAATAACTATGTTGTCACTATATTTTTTCCTTCACTGTTCCTTCGTTAGAAAACTCCTCTCTACATCCCTATTTCTTGTAGTGATAACAAAATAAAGAAGATAAACACTTATCTTTTTTTCTTTCAGAATTTACACCAAGCTAGTTTCCTTAATTAATCATTAATAAGTCAACTATTGAACAAAATCAATTCATGAGTTGTTGTCCAATTTCACAATTAGTAAATACGTGCAAGTATACACAGTCAACAAGTAGTATAATGATGAGCAAACTGTCGATCCCACAAGGAATTATCACTTATAATCACCAACCACCAAAATTGTATCAAATCAACCTTATTTAAACAAATGAAGTGTGATTATAAAATAAAAATTAATTAGACTAAAAATTAAATCACTGAACAAAGATTACTATCAGAATAAGAACTTAATATTACAATATCCCCTAACACCTCATTCAAATCTCTTAATTCTCCCTTTAATTAACTAACCACAACGAATCGTTAACCGAGAATTTTAAAATATTTATAAGCCTCTTTCGATAGTCAAATAAAAAATATCCTTTCTAAATAAATCTATATATTCCTATGTGAAATAAATTAGAAAACATTCATTAAATTCAGATTCTCCCAGTAGTTACATGTGGCATATAAGTATATTCCAATCATATACACAATTCACGTTATTTAATCCTAAGAAAAATAAACTAGACACATATTATCATATTCAGGTCTAACATTATAATCCACTTTCCAATTTCATATAGATTACCAAATTAATCACTGGCCAGGCAATCAAAACATGAAGTATAAAATATGATAAATGATTCACATATGATTAACAATAATCAAAATGAGAGTAATTGAATTTAAATTACGCGTTGGGTTCCATTCTAATCTTAAACTGAAATTTAGTTCATAACGAATAAAGAAAACATCATCCATAATTTAATTAACATCCTTGGATTACAAAAATAAAAGAAAAGATTAGAGATAAAAAATTGTAATGATGCAACATTCGATCTCCAAAGCTCTGCCTACAATTCTTGCCCTCCTTCGTGTTCTCCCTTCTGTTCCTTATCTCCAACTCAGATCAGCAATCCTTGTTCATGTGTCCTCTATAACAGCCAAAAGATGAGTATTTATAGAACCTCTTCTCATAACCTAGCAAACTTAGTTTCCAACTCAACTACAACACCTAGTCAGACCAACTAGTTCCCCAACACTGCCTTGTAGCGCCCTAGTGCTCTAACCTTCTTCGTCGAGCGCCCCGACACTCTGGACTAATGCTTCAGCGCCCCCTCTTGATTCTGTGCACGCAGCTTCTGCATAGCCCGCGCCTCGGCGCCCTCTCTTGCGCTGCTTGCTAGCTCTGTCCTTCACTGAAAACTAGTAAATTCCGGTTCCAATTTTAACCTTTGTGCCCCACTTCCTTACTTACACAATAACATTAACACTGTGTTTCTAAGTTTTAAAATGGACAAAAAAAAAGAAATGGACGGAAAATTTATGTTTTCTTTTCAATTCTTATGTTTATGAGTTTTTTAAGAAAAGGAAAAGAAAAGAAATGGATAAAAAACTTGGCCACTTTTCCTGCCAAAGTTTTTCGTCTAAAATTAGCCTGATTTGGACAAAAAAGAAATTAGAATAAGTAATATTTTTATAATTCCCATATTATCCTCAACTTTAAATACAGTTAATTTTAAATTGCAACTCATGTCCCCAATTTATTTTTATCTACTAAACCTAAGTTGATAAAGAGAAAGAGACTTCTTGGCGCGAACGACTTCTTTGTTTCTGCGAACGAGTTCTCAGACTGCCGCGAACGATTCAGCTACATGCCTTTGTTATCAAATATTTCAACATATTTACCCCTCATGAAAGCTAGGAGATGGAACAACTGGGTAAGTATATAAAGGAACAAAATCCACAATGACTTCTTGGGGTTGTTAGTTCTCTCTCGGATTGATGGATTCCCCTGATGTGATTGTCAGGCAACAGATAATTCTAATATGACTATTACTTTTGTCATTCTTTATGATATGATTCGAGTAGAATCATCCTTGCTGTTCTCCACAACAAACACTGATTAATGATAAAATGCTCAATGAATGCACTATTCTACTGTGTTGTTGTGTGCGTTACCACTTTCAGTAGCGCAAAATAATTTTAAAAACGGAAGGCAAAGAGCTGGTAAAACCAGTTCTAGAACTGACTATTCTAGTGCCAAGCATGATCGACTCCCAGTGTAGTAGCTTAACTAATAATTTTTCATATTAATGGATGCTTGACCAAGCCGGATGAGTCGACCAAGATTTACTACATTCTTAAGGTGAAGGTATTGAATATTAAGATATCTAATGGGACTGGATTTGTGGAAGTTGTGCATGGTCCCATAAATAATGAAAGAAAATCTTGATAAGCTTGTTAAAGCGTGTTTTTTTTCAATTGCTTCATGATATTTGCATGCGATAATTTACTCTCTACAGACAGACAACATAGTAAATTTGAATTTATGATCATACTTTCTTTTCTTTTCTTTTCATTTGTAAAAGTGATATTTTTCTTTTCTTTTCATTGGAACTCAAAAACGCAAGAAAAGAAAAATTTTAAATTTTCTATTCTTTTCTATTAAAAATTCAGAAACAATATAAAAGAAAACTTCAAATTTTCTATTATTTTCTTTTATGTTCTAATTTAAGTTTTCTATTCTTTTCTTTTCCATCCAAAACTCAGAAACAAAGTGTAAAACATGCAAAACTAACAGAAAATACTCAAAGCTTCGCAATTTATCAAGCTAAAAATACTCAATTCCTAGGTAATAAACCCACTCATCATGAGTCATGACTGCAAATCTACAATTCTGCAAATTAATTATCCAAAGAACAAAGTCCAAGCTTCAATCCTACAAATATAGAAGATGGGTTAGAAACAAGTTGAAAACTTACTTGTAAAAAATAAAAGAAAATTACAATTTAAAAAAGACAAAAACTTATCTTTTTTTAGAATTTACACAAAACTTGGTGTACTAGTTGTGCATTATCAACTCAAGATTACAAGCCAAATATTTAAACTCTAAATTCCAAACTCAAGCACTTAAGCTAGTAGTTTGGCACCATTTCATAAACCAAATTCCAAAATACTCAAAAGGAAATCCAAAGTTCCAAAGAAAATAACCAAAGTGCTACAGTACAAGTCCAGCAGTTCAATAGTAAACAAAGTACCAAAGTCTGAATAATTTAAAAACTGAAATGTAAACAACAATGTATCGCAGTATTAGCACTCCAACTAGTTCCAAGATCATGCATTTCATCATCAACTTCTTCACTGCATCAGCACTCCAATCTCCAAGCTCATCTCTTGTATTGAATCTTCATCAGCCTACATTGTCAAACAATTAATATTAGTCCATGATATTATTTCCATATGTACTTATTTATGGAAAAAAACTAAACAAATTAATACTTACAATCATGCTTTTCTTAATCCTATACTCAGCCCGTAACCAATCAACTGCGCAAATCAAAGCCTGAACTGTGTCAGGCTTCAAAGAGCTCCTAAACTAGTCAAAAACCCTTCCCTCAGCACTAAATGTTGATTCAGAGGCCACAATAGTCACAGGTAGGGACAATATATCTCTTGCCATCCTAGACAAAACCATGAATTTTATAGTGTTTGCCTTCCACCATTTTAAAGTATCAAAGTTATCATCAGCATTAAAAACCAATCTCCCTTCTTCCAAGTAAATTTCCAAATCAGACTTCAAACATGGGGATACAATGTCCATGTTTTGAGCCCAACTGTCAAACTCTGCTCTACTCTTGGTCTTATTCTTAGATCCACCAATAGATACCACTAGTATAACACTATTTCTAGCACTTGAAGTTTCACATTAATTATTAACGACTTGTTTTGCATTGTAAAGTGCCACATATTCATCAAATAGTTCTTGCAAAGCATTTTGAATAAGTGTTAAGTTCCTCTTTGCTTTAAACTCACTAACATATATCTTTAGGAAACAAAATATAACTAATTGCATCTTATATCTTGGATCTAAGATAGATGCAATAGCCATCAGTAAGTTACATTGTCCCCAATATTTATCATACTTTCATGTCATCTTGTAAGTCATTTCTTTTATATATTCACAATCATCAACAATAGTTTTATTCAACAGCTCCTTGATTTTCCAATTCTCAGGTAAAAACAGATCAGAAGTATGATATTCACAGTAAAAAAAAAATATTTGTTACTTTATTAAACACTTCTAAAATTTTAATAACCCTCTCAACTATGTCCCAATCTTTATGACTAGGCAAAGAGTTATAATGAAGGCCTCTCTCTTTGTACAATGGAAACACATCCTTGAATTGCAAAGTAGACTCGAACTTGGCATATGTGGAGTTTCACCTATTGGGGACATCTAAGATCAATCTTTTTAAAGATGGTAATTGTAAAAATTTCACAATCTCACCAAATTTATGAAAACGAGATGGAAACATTTTCAAGTACTTGACAGTCTCACAAATATTTTGAATAATATTTTGGATAATCCCCAAACCATCTTGCACCATCAAGTTAAGAATGTGGGCACAACATCTAACATGAAATATTTTACCACTAAAATAAAAGCCACCTTTCAATGTAAAATTATTCCTAAGATACCTTACAACAAAATCATTTGCAGATGCATTATCAAGAGTCATAGTCGATATTTTATAGTCAATTATCCACTCAGTTAGACAATGCAAAATAGAATTAGAGATCATAAGACCAGTGTGTGGAGGCGTCATGCTACAAAAATTAATAACCTTTTTATGTAAGTTTAAATCCGAATCCAAAAAATGAGCAATGAGGCACATATAACCAATAGTTTGATTAGAAGTCCACAAATCAGATGTTAAACTTATTCTACTAATACCATCAAACAGAGCCTTAATTTTTTTTTCTTCTCTAAACTATAAAGTTTCATGTAGTCAGTCCTTACTGTCACCTTAGAAATGGGATCAAATCTTGGATTCAAAGTTTTTAAAAATAATATAAAATATTCATGCTCAATCATATGAAAAGGGTATTCATCCACACATATCATCTTAGCAAAAAGCTCCCTTACTTTTTCTTTATCATACTTGAAGAAATTCAAGTTACCAGTTTTACCTTGCATTTTTAAAGTAGCATAAGATAATACCTACTGCTTGGGTTTTTCAGAGCCAGAAATTAAAACTAGTCGAATAGAGCAAGAGTTCATGTGCCTATTCAAATGACTAGTAGACTGAGCAAACTTTAAATGGCAATGCTTGTACTTAACCTTCTTGGTTTCATCTCTAAATGTCACAATAATAAACTCATCCCATGATTTTGAGGTTTTCTTTCTTTCTTTTTTTTCCATGCTCAGCTTTAGCCTCAGCCTTAATAGCATTTTCAAGCTGAAAATCACCAAAATCAGAGGAATTAAGCACTTGACCATTAGTAACTTGAAGACGATTTTCAGTTTGAGTATTTGGCACTTGAGATGGTCCAGATGGATCTTCAATCAAACTTATAATCTCGTTGTTACCTCAAACAAACTAACAAAACAATAATCAGAATCAGAAATAACTCATAACATAAGCATGCACAATAAAATATTATAGTTATACATATATAAATCAATTAATATATATGTATATACCAGAAGCATCAAGGTGTTCCATTGAATAAGAACAAACTAAAAGCTAGAAATTAGGGTTTTAATTTTTTTAATTGGGGATTTTTGGTATAGTAAAAGTTGTTTGAAATTGAGTTTGAAATATTAAAGCTATATATATATATATATTACTTAAGTGAAATAGAAGAAGAAAATATGAAAGAACTAAGTAACTTACACATTTACACTTCGTCTTTTAGGAAATTAGGATTTTGTGATTCTTAGTTTGAATCACTAAATTTTCATGTATGTAACCTCTTTTGTGGGATGATTCAGTCATAAGTCCTCACCCCCCAACAAATCTCAAGCCTACAAACAATTTAATTTCTCTGCAGTAAACAAAGAGGCGAGGCAAAGAGATGAATAGGGAAAACAACTACAACCTTTTCACTTCTTTATGAAAAACTAAATCAGAGACTAGGGATCGAGTATGTATCAAACCCCTAAATGAGTAGGGTTCATCGAGTAAGGATCAGATGAAAGAGGCAAGCTCAAACCCTAAAATGAGTGAATGGTGTGTTGCTCAGATTCGTGTCCTTTCTTATAATCCCAAAAACGAGTATGGCCCAGATTCGGCTCGGGCGCTCTCCAAATTTGAGTCCCGGTTCATTTTTTCAAGTCAAATCCGAGTTTAGTATCGAGTAATTCGGACCAGTTTACACCCCTATTTGTGGTCTAATGAATGTGAAGGAAAGACATGGACATTCTTATTTTCTCACTATGACTTTACACTCTTCGGATATACATTCTTAATCTCTCACAAGTTAGAAACAGTTGATTCCTTCAGACATTATTTTATCGAGGTTAAGAATTAGTTGGATAAAAGTGTTAAAACACTCTGAACTGACCGAGGTCGTGAGTATCTCTATCTGATCAATTCAAGGAGTTGTGTGAGGAATAGGGGATTATCACGCAACTAACTATCCCTGGAACTCCACAACAAAATGGTGTTGCAGATATGAGGAATAGGATATTGTTAGACATGGTAAGGTCTATGATAGCGCAAGCTAATCTGCCTATCTCTTTTTGCGGAGATGCATTATTAACTGCGACGTACTCCCTCCATTCCGTAATAATAGACATTTTAGCTTTATGCACATGGATTAAAGAAGTCATTCAATACTATCATTTAATAATTAAATTTTGTGTGAAATTTCATCACTACCCTTTTATAGAAAGTTAAAAACTACTAATATAAGGAGAGAATTTCTTAGGACAATGAGAAAAATTAGGGGTGATAATGAAAAGTAAATAATTTATTCTCCTAAAAAGTTGTAAACGACAAATAAACTAGAACACATTTTTTCCTTCTAAAATGTCTATTATTATGGAATAAAGAGAGTATATGAATAATGCTCGTTCTCGTATCAATATGCTTCATCCTCCCATGATACTTAGGGCAAGAGCCGATGTGCTATCACAGTGTATTGTCACATGATCAAAAGCATATGGAACAACATTGAGATCCTCAAAGAACCTCCTACGCCACTTGGCTTCCTAAACAACTGATGAACATGTAATAAACTCTGACTCCATCATATATAGAGAAATACAAGTCTGTTTTCTTGCTGAGCCATGTGATGGCACTTCCATGTAGCAAGAATGCATAACCTGATGTGGATTTTTGTTGTCCATGATCACCTCCCCAATTGGCGTCTGTATATCCAACTAAGCAAAGATCCTGTCCTCCATAGCATAACATGTAATCCAATGTGCCTCTTAGATATCGTAAGATCCTCTTGATTGCTTTCCAATGAGCGATACCTGGGTTCAAGGAGATCGAGTTGTTATTAAGGTAAGAATAGTGGTTTATTTGATTGATAGATTTTGGGCTGCATTTTTAAGGTTATTGAGACCAATTTGCCACCTATACGTTTGTCTGCACTTTTGTCATTGGTGAATGTTGTGACAATTTCATTTGGAGATGACACTAAAGTTAATGGTGTGGCCAACTAACTTCGTTGTTGAGAATGATATCATTCTTGTCGGAATAAGGTCATTTTTGTTAACTTTGTTTGTCGGTTATGATTCCCCCCCCCCCATCCCCCATCCCTCATCCCTCATCCCTCATCCCCCATCCATAGTAGAAGTACTAACTGGATTTGGAGTACGTACTAATCAAGTTTGCAGAGTACCAACTAAATTTGTCTCTCTTTATTTATACTAGTTTTTGAACTCGTGTGGGATACGGGCTAGTGCAAGAGATATATTATACAGAATCATGAATTTCATGAGCAATAAAAAAAAATATTTTCCTGTCCCGCAAAAACTAGTTTAATTCTAAGAGTTGTGCATGAAAAAAAAACCTCTTGACATCCACCCAATACAAAGACATATTTTTAGAGGTTAAATATAAATCCAATTAAGTAACATAATGAGAGTCCTAATCAATTCCTAGAAAAAATCATTCATTTAAGTATACAAATTAATCATGGATTGGTATACTAATTGACAATTTATAACTTTTTTTTGTTATTATAAAATAACAATTATTATAAAATTATGCATTGAAACACATGTGATATATTGTAGGATTTTTAGATGTTAAATACGCATCCAATTAAGTAGCATAAATTATTTATATTAAATTATATAATCAGAATCCTAATCGATTTCTAGAAGAAATGAAACATTTAGTATAAAAACATTAAAAGTACATCTTCAAAGATTATGACAAACTTATTTTAATACAAAATGAAGAAGGAGTGCCTAGAGAAATGAAGAAACCTCTAAAAATTCTACCAAACACAAATACATGTTATTAAAGGTTAAATGAATGAATTTATTTATTTATGGTCCTTGGTATAGTATTATGTTTATCTAGTTGACAATTTATAACTTTTATGGTTATTATAAAATAACAATTATTATAAAATTATATATTGAAATGTATGTAAAATATTGTAGGATTTTTAGAATTTAAATACGCATTCAATTAAGTAGCATAAAGTATATATATTAAATTGTATAATCAGAATCCTAATCAATTTCTACAAGAAATGAAACGTTTTAGTATAAAAAAATTACAAGCATATTTTCAAAGATTATGGCACACTTTTTTAATACAAAATGAAGAATGTGTGACTAGATAAATGAAGAAACCTCTAAAAATTCTACATAACACAAATACATGCTATTAAACGTTAAATGAATGAATGAATTATTTATTTGAGTTTCCACCCGAGAATCGAGACAATTCAAGACTATTCGAGTTGACTCACCTATTAATTTGTAAACAACTCAGGATTATCTGAGTTGACTAACATATTCTTAGATTATAGACGGTATACCAACAATCACTTAAAACAAATCAAAACTTAAAATTTCAACAGAGATAACTCAGTTATTTAAGAGTATTTTAATAGATGGACGCACTATATGTGTTTGACAATCTTCCCCTTATAGATAGGAATAGATGAGAAGGTGTGAGAAATGATGAAACCTCTAAAAATTCTACCTAACACAAATACATGATATTAAAGGTTAAATAAATGAATAAATTATTTTTTAAGTTACCACCCGAGAACCGAGAATCGAGACAACTCAGGACTATCTGAGTCGACTCACCTACTAATTTGTAACAACTCAGGATTATCTGAGTTGACTAACATATTCTTAGATTATAGATAGTATACCAACAGTCACTTAAATCAAACCAAAATTTAAAATTTCAATCGAGATAACTCGGTTATTTAATAGTATTTTAATAGATGGACTCAGTATATGTGTTTGACAATCTTTCCTTTATAGATAGGAATAAATGAGAAGGTGTGAGAAATGAAGAAACCTCTAGAAATTCTACCTAGTACAAATACATGATATTAAAGGTTAAATGAATGAATGAATTATTTTTTTAAGTTATCACCCGAGAATCGAGACAACCCGCAAAAACTAGTTTAATTCTAAGAGTTGTGCATGAAAAAAAAACCTCTTGACATCCACCCAATACAAAGACATATTTTTAGAGGTTAAATATAAATCCAATTAAGTAACATAATGAGAGTCCTAATCAATTCCTAGAAAAAATCATTCATTTAAGTATACAAATTAATCATGGATTGGTATACTAATTGACAATTTATAACTTTTTTTTGTTATTATAAAATAACAATTATTATAAAATTATGCATTGAAACACATGTGATATATTGTAGGATTTTTAGATGTTAAATACGCATCCAATTAAGTAGCATAAATTATTTATATTAAATTATATAATCAGAATCCTAATCGATTTCTAGAAGAAATGAAACATTTAGTATAAAAACATTAAAAGTACATCTTCAAAGATTATGACAAACTTATTTTAATACAAAATGAAGAAGGAGTGCCTAGAGAAATGAAGAAACCTCTAAAAATTCTACCAAACACAAATACATGTTATTAAAGGTTAAATGAATGAATTTATTTATTTATGGTCCTTGGTATAGTATTATGTTTATCTAGTTGACAATTTATAACTTTTATGGTTATTATAAAATAACAATTATTATAAAATTATATATTGAAATGTATGTAAAATATTGTAGGATTTTTAGAATTTAAATACGCATTCAATTAAGTAGCATAAAGTATATATATTAAATTGTATAATCAGAATCCTAATCAATTTCTACAAGAAATGAAACGTTTTAGTATAAAAAAATTACAAGCATATTTTCAAAGATTATGGCACACTTTTTTAATACAAAATGAAGAATGTGTGACTAGATAAATGAAGAAACCTCTAAAAATTCTACATAACACAAATACATGCTATTAAACGTTAAATGAATGAATGAATTATTTATTTGAGTTTCCACCCGAGAATCGAGACAATTCAAGACTATTCGAGTTGACTCACCTATTAATTTGTAACAACTCAGGATTATCTGAGTTGACTAACATATTCTTAGATTATAGACGGTATACCAACAATCACTTAAAACAAATCAAAACTTAAAATTTCAACAGAGATAACTCAGTTATTTAAGAGTATTTTAATAGATGGACGCACTATATGTGTTTGACAATCTTCCCCTTATAGATAGGAATAGATGAGAAGGTGTGAGAAATGATGAAACCTCTAAAAATTCTACCTAACACAAATACATGATATTAAAGGTTAAATAAATGAATAAATTATTTTTTAAGTTACCACCCGAGAACCGAGAATCGAGACAACTCAGGACTATCTGAGTCGACTCACCTACTAATTTGTAACAACTCAGGATTATCTGAGTTGACTAACATATTCTTAGATTATAGATAGTATACCAACAGTCACTTAAATCAAACCAAAATTTAAAATTTCAATCGAGATAACTCGGTTATTTAATAGTATTTTAATAGATGGACTCAGTATATGTGTTTGACAATCTTTCCTTTATAGATAGGAATAAATGAGAAGGTGTGAGAAATGAAGAAACCTCTAGAAATTCTACCTAGTACAAATACATGATATTAAAGGTTAAATGAATGAATGAATTATTTTTTTAAGTTATCACCCGAGAATCGAGACAACTCAGGACTATCCGAGTCGACTCACCTACTAATCTGTAATAACTCAGGATTATATGAGTTGACTAACCTATTCTTAGATATAGATGACATACCAACGGTCACTTAAAACAAAACAAAATTTAAAATTTCAACTGATATGACTCGGTTATTTAAAAGTATTTTAATGGGTGGACTCGTTATATTTGTTTGGCAATCCTCTTGAGGAATTGATATTTTCACAAGCAAAAGTGATAGTTCCACAAGATCTCTCTCACATGAATAGTAATGGATCCCACACCTACGTGAGAGAGACATTGTGAAAATATCAATTTTTACTTATGAAAATAACAATTCTCTCTTCCTGTTATAGATAGGAATAGATAATCTGATTGATTAATCGAAAAACCTATAATATATTGTTCAGTTAGTTACACCAATAATAATCAAATAATACAATAATTATGTTAAAATCCTAAATAATTATTTACATGGAATTTTTTTTCATACACATAGTTCGTGTTTTACAAGAAATTAATGAATTTGTTTACTTTAAAATTTTAAAATTAATCTTATAATATAAAACAGAATGATAAAACCTAAATCCACCATCAATTATTTCATCGCCCGCCAATAAATATTAACTTGATCGTTATCACTTAGGCATTAGGTTT